>VZQC01005595.1:1831185-2002845 GCA_009823505.1 Rhizomys pruinosus
TACATGTCCGGAAAACCAACCCTTCAGAGAATACTTGAAGCAATTCAAAGAACAGAAGAAAGGAGCAACCAACCCCAGGCAACTAGAAGGAGAAATCAATAAAAGCATAACTGCAGAAGTAGAAACCTAAATCAAAACCGCAGATGGATAATAAGGCAAAAGGAAGCAACACAAACCTATCAGTCATAACCTTAAATATTAATGGACTAAATTCCCCAATCAAAAGACATAGACTGGGAGACTGGATTAGGAAACAGAATCCATCGATATGCTGTCTGCAAGAAACACATCTTACCTTCAAGGACAGGCACCACCTTAAAGTGAAGGGATGGAAAAAAATATTCCAAGCAAATGGTACCAAAAAGAAAGCAGGTGTTGCTATTTTAATATCGGATAAAATAGACTTCAAAGTAAAAGAAATCAGAAGAGACAAAGAAGGCCATTACATTTTCATCAAAGGAACAATCCACCAAGAAGATTTCACAATTATGAATATATATGCCCCAAATTCTGGTGCACCAAACTTTATAAAGACAATTCTCCAGGACCACAAGTCACAGACTAACCCCAGCACACTCATAGTGGGAGATTTCAATACCCCACTGAGTCCTTTGGATAGGTCAACAGGACAAAAAATAAACAGAGAGACATCTGAACTGAACGATATGATACACCAAATGGACCTCATAGACCTCTACCGAACATTCCATCCTAATACCAGAGAATACACTTTCTACTCAGCACCCCACGGAACATTCTCCAAAATCGACCACATCCTGGGACACAGAAGAAACCTCTACAAATACAAAAAGATTGAAATAATTTCATGCATCCTGTCAGACCACAGTGCAATGAAGCTCAACATCAACACCAGGACAAGCCCTCCTGCCTACAAGAACACATGGAGACTAAACAACACACTCTTGAATAATGAATGGGTCAAGGAAGAGATAAAGAAAGAAATAAAAACATTCCTGGAACTGAATGACAATGACAATACAACACAACAAAACTTATGGGATACCTTAAAAGCAGTCCTAAGAGGGAAATTTATAGCCCTGGGTGCCTACATTAGAAAAACAGAAAGAGCACAAGTGAATGATCTAACACTACAGCTAAAAGCACTTGAGAGGCAACAACAGATGAACCCTAAACGCAACAGACAGGAAGAAATAACAAAAATCAGAGCAGAAATCAATGAAATAGAAACAAAGAAAACAATACAAAAAATCAATGAATCCAAAAGTTGGTTCTTTGAAAGAATAAACAAGATAGACAGAACTCTAGCCCAGTTAACCAAAAGAAAGAAGGAACAACTCCAAAACAATACAGTCTGTGATGAAAAGGAAAATATCACAACAGACAAAGAAAAGATCCAGAAAATCATACGGGAATACTTCAAAAACCTATACTCTACCAAGTTTGAAAACCTAGAAGAAATGGATAAATATCTGAAATCCTGGGATTCGCCAAAGTTCAACCAAGAAGAGACTGACAGCTTAAACAGACCCATAATACATGAAGAAATTGAAGATGTAATAAGAAACCTCCCAACTAAATAAAGCCCAGGCCCAGATGGTTTCACATCAGAATTCTATAAAAGATTTCAAAAAGACCTACAACCATTATTACTGAAAATGTTTAGAAGGATGTAATAAGAGGGAATTCTCCCAAATTCCTTCCATGAAGCCAGCATCACTCTATTACCAAAACCAGGCAAAGATACAACTAAAAAAGGAGAATTACAGACCCATCTCAGTAATGAACACAGATGCCAAAATTCTAAATAGGACACTGGCAAATCGCATACAGACCTATATCAAGAAGATCATGCATCATGACCAAGTTGGATTCATAGAAGACATGCAGGAATGGTTCAACATACGAAAATCAATAAACATCATCAAACACATAAAAGGAATGAAAGACAAAAACCACACCATCATCTCAATTGATGCTGCAAAGCCTTTGACAAAATCCGGCATCCCTTCATGCTTAAAGTCCAAGAAGGAATTGGTTTGGAGGGATTATTCCTCAATGTAATCAAAGCCGTATATAAGAAACCCACAGCCAATATCATCCTAAATGGGGAAATGACAGAAGCATTCCCTTTAAAGGTAGCAACTCGGCAAGGCTGTCCCCTGTCACCACGCCTCTTAAATATAGAGCTTGAAACACTTGCTAGAGCAATAAGGCAAGAAATGGAAATTAAAGGAGTACTAATTGGAAAAGGGGAAGTCAAGCTGTCCCTATTGGCTGATGATATGATTGTTTACTTAAGGGATGCTAAAAACTCCACCAGAAAGCTAGAAACGATGAACAGCTTCAGCAAAGTGGCAGGATACAAAATTAACCCCCAAAAAATTAATGGCCTTTCTTTACACCAAGAACAAGCAACTGGAGAAAGAATTCAAAGAGACCTTCCCACTCACAATAGCCTCAAAAACAATAAAATACCTAGGAACAAACCTAAACAAAGACACCAAATATCTCTACAACAAAAATTTTAAACCTTTAAAGAAAGAAATTGAAGAAGATATCAGAAGATCAAAAAACCTCCCATGCTCATGGATTGGGAAAATTAACATTGTAAAAATGTCCATTCTACCGAAACTCTTGTACAGATGTAACACAATTCCAATCAAAATCCCCAAGAGTTTCTTCACAGGCTTGGGAAAAAAAAAAAAAAACTCCTTAAATTCATTTGGAAAAACAAAAGACCCAGAATAGCCAGAACAACCCTTAGTGAAAAGAGCAACATTGGGGGGGGGATCTCTATGCTGGACTTCAAAATATACTATAGGGCTATAGTTATAAAAACATCTTGTTACTGGCAAGAAAATGGACCTGTTGACAAATGGAATAAAACTGAAGATCCAAACTTGAGCACATACAATTTCACCCATCTCATATTTGACAAGGGGGCCAAGAAGATACAATGGAGGAAAGATGACATCTTCAGCAAGTGGTGTCGGCAAAACTGGATCATCACTTGTAGAAGAATGAAATTAATCTTGCCCTGTACAAAAGTCAACTCCAGATGGATCAAAGACCTCAACACGAAATTCCAAGCTCTGAAGGTGATAGAAGAAAAAGTTGGCAGCAGACTACAAGACACAGGTGTAGGAAAATTGTTCCTAAATCAGACATCAGCTGCACAAGAATTAAGGTTGACAATTGACAAATGGGACCACATCAACTCGAAAGCTCCTGTACATCAAAAGAAACAATCAAGGAAGTGAAGAGAAATCCCACAGATGGGGAGGAAACCTTCACCACAGATACATCTGACAAAGTATTGATTTCCAGAATATATAAACTACTCAAATAACAAAGAAGAAAGAAAACAAATGATCCACGTAAAAGATGGAGCAAAGAGCTGAACAGAGACTTCACAAGTGAGGAATTAGCGATGGCTGAAGAAACACTTTAAGAAGTGTTCAACATCACTAATCATTAAGGAAATGCAAATCAAAACCACTTTAAGATATCATCTTACTCCAATAAGACTGGCTAGGATTAAGAAAACAAATGATACCAAGTGATGGAGAGCTTGTGGTTAAAGAGGAACACTCATCCACTGCTGGTGGGAATGTAAACTGGTACAGCCACTATGGAAAGCAATGTGGACAACCCTTGGAAGACTTGGAATGAACTTGCCACATGACCCAGCCATACCACTCCTGGGCATGTACCCACAAGACTCATCTTACCTCAGAGATACATGCAAAACAATGTTTATTTCTGCTCTCTTCACAATAGCAAGGAGGTAGAACCAACCCAAGTGCCCCTCAACTGAAGAGTGGATAGAGAAAATGTGGTACATCTACACAATAGAGTTCTATGCAGAGGTAAAAAAAAAAATGGCATCATGAGCTTTGCCAGCAAATGGCTGGAGCTAGAAGATATCATGTTGAGTGAAGTAACACAGTCCCAAAAAAACAAGGACGAATGGTATCACTCATCTATGGATGATAGCACCAATTACCTAATTGTATGTCAAACTGAGAATGTTAATGTGATCTGAAAACAACTGTGCTCTTCTCCCGTGAATACCTTAAAATTAAATAAGAAAAAAAAAACAACAGCAAAACTTCTGAGACACATTAAGTATATTCTTTGAGGAGGGTAAGGGGTTTGTAGATGACTAGGTATTTAAGAGTGCTGGCTGCTATCGCCGAGGACCTGCAATTTATTCACAGCACCCACAAGGCAGATAACAACCATCCATAGCTCCAGTACTACGGTAATTTAGGGCTTATTTTGATTTCTGCTGGCTTTGCAAGACACAGTGTACTTACATACTTGCAAGCAATATGCTCACATACATAAAATAAAAATAATAAATACAATATTTTTTAAAATTATGACAATTATAATGACAATTTATAGCCCTTAGCACCTACAGAATATAACATATTCTAACAACCTACAGAATATAAACAGAATCAGAAATATCACCAAATGACCACGATGCTACACAAGAGTTTGGAAGAACAAAAATAAAGCAAATCTAAGGTCAGTAGATGGGAAGAAGTTATCAAAATAAGAGCAGAAGAATAATGAAGTTGAAACAAAGGAAACAATTTAAAGAATCTAGAATTGTAGAGACAGACTCTTAGCTCAATTAACCAAAATAAAGAGAAGACCAAAATTTACAGAATCAGAAATGAACATGGAAACATTAGAACTGACACCAAAGAAATTAAAAATATTATAAGAGATTGTTTTTGAAATCTGTACTCCAAGGACTACCCTGTTGGCTGTGGTCAGAGCTCTGGCTGCTCTTGCAGAGGATCCAGGTTCGTCTCTCAGCACCCATATGGTGTCTAACCATTATTTAACTCCAGTTCCAGGAAATATCATGTTTTCCTTTGTTTTTTTTTTTTTTTTTTTTTTTTTTTTTTTTTTGGCATTGAGAACACAAAGACACACTTAAAAACATGCAAAGAGAATAATTAACGCATATCGCAATGACAATAAATGAGTAAATAACATTTTAAAAATTTGAACTCCATTAAGTTAGCAAACCTAAAATACATAGGCAATTTTCTAGTTTAGCCAGTTCACAATAAGTTAAACCAAGAAGGGAGAAACAAATGAAACAGACACATAACATAAAAGGAGATTGATATAGTAGTAAAAAGCTTTGCAACTTAAAAATTCTCAGTGCAGATTGAGTCCCAACATTCAAAGAAGTGCTGTAATCAATTATTTTTAAATTACTTAAAAAAGAAAAAAAAAAAAAAAAGAAAAAAAGAATGAAAGATAAAGGAAAGGAATAAGCATTTACAAAGTTTTTTCAAGTATTTGGTATAACAAACCAAGGTAACATAAACAGTGTACTCTAGACCAATAGCCAAGAGGACCATACATGCAATTTTTTTCAATGAAATACATGAAAATGTAATACTAGCATATACTAGAAAGATCATCCTCCACAATAAAGTGGTTTTATTAAAGAGATGCAGGGATTTTTTTTTTCAATATACATAAGTTGATAAATGTACACAAATATAAATGGAATTAAAGAGAAAAATAACAATCTTTCCAATAAATGCAAAAGTATACTATGAGAAAACTCTAGCATACCTTCATGACAAATTTCTTAGAGTGATTAGGACTGGAGAGACCATATCTCAAAGTACTAAAGGATACATGTAACAAATTCACAGCCAACATTGTCCTAAATGGACGAAGAGTCAAACCCAAACCATTAAAGTCAGGAATGAGTCAGAGCTATCCACTGTCTTCATTTCTTTTCAATATCAAAGTTAAAAATATATAGAGTTAGAGCAATAAGACAAGAGAATGAGATTAATGAGATTCAAATAGGAATATAAATAGCATTCTCACATTTTGTAGTGCTAAAATCTTAATATACCTTAAAAATTCCGCAGAAACTTCCAGAAATTACATATACATTTAGCAATGGTGCAGGATGAAAAATTAACTAAAAAATTCAATAGTTTTTCTATATACCATTAATAAGAATGCTTATTCAAAAAAGGCATGGAAACACTCTCATTGACAATACCGGCAAAATATAAATCTTATGGAATTAAACCTAACGAAGAAGGTGTATAAGTGACACACAGATGACAACTTTAAAACTCTGAAGAAAGAAATTGAAGATGTCAGAAGAATAAAGAAACTCCAATACTCATGGACTGGTATAATTAATAATCTAAAAATAAATATCCCAGCAAAAACAATTTGGAACTGTAATGCAATTTTGGTCAAAATCCCCATGGAATTCTTTACAAAAATAGGAAAGATCATCTTCAAATTCACAAGAAATGACAAAACATCCAGGATGAATGGTCTGGAATAAGTAGCATATCAGAATTCAAAGAATATTACACAGCTGTAGTAATTAAAATACCATGTTATTCATATAAAATAGACATATTGAACAATGGAAAGACGTAGAAGACCCAACGAGTACACATAATTACAGTCCCCTGATATTTGACAAATATACCAAAAATATGTACTGGAACAAAGACAGCATCCTGAGCAAATGGTGCCAAAAATGTAGATATCCACTTGTATAAGGATAAAATTACACCCAGATCAATCACTTTGTACAAAATGATCTAAATTGATCAAATACTTGAAGATGACACTTGAAACATTGAAGTAGCTAAAAGAAATCATGACCAGTACAATAAAAAATATTGGCACACTAAAGGACTTTCTCAATAGAACTCCATTCACTCAGGAATTAAGACTAATGATTGACAAAGGCTTTCCCATTAAACAAAAAGCTTCTGTAAAGCAAAGGAAACAGTCAGTCAGGAAAGCGAGAAGCACACAGAGTGAATGAGACTCTTTGCCTACTGTAGGTTCTTTAGAGGATTAACATCCAGTATAGGCAAAGACTTTAGAATAGGAAGGAACAAAAAATGGCAGAATTAATATTCTCATCTATCCTTTCTGATGCCTTTTTCTGTATTTAACTTATTTTTACTTATGCAGTGAAATTCTATTATACAAGGAACAATTCATTTCCCCTTCCTCCCATTCCTCATATCTTTGGCCTCCTTATTAGCTCTCTTGCCCTCTGTTGGTATACATATATTTTTATTATTTTTCCCAAAGTACTCGGAAGTCTGTGAGATATATGAATAGTGAATTGAGAGCATTATTTGCAACTATAGATTGTTTGTATCATGTATAATATTAATTAATACTTTATAACCCACTATACTCTATAAGATAGTTAATGTATTTTAGTTTGAGTAAACAACCCATTGTAGCATAACTTGTAAAATTATCTATATGGAGAAATTATTTACAAAATTGAAATCTGAATAAAAATCATATTTTGCATATTTCCCAAGATTAGGTAATGATTATTTAAATTTTACCTCACTTGTCACTAACTACTATAAGATCATTATTTAAGATTTGTTTAAATTAATTAACATTGGAAATGATCTACTTATGTTTTGAATGAAATTATTCCTGCTATTATCTGGTAAATAACAATGTGATTCTTGGTGTTAGGGAAGGAAGAATGCCAGGTTAAATGTAATCAATATTTTCTTTCCTGAAGAATGGTTTCAAATGTATAAAAAGAATGTAAGGAACATTTCTAGTTCTTCCAACAGGGATATTTTATCACATTCATGACTGAACCTAGAGAGTTCTCAGGAGTTAGAATAAGACTGGAGAGAGAATAAGATGCCTCTCACCTGGGATCCAGCTAGACAGAGTGGCTAAAATCAAGAAGTGACTAAAAGTGAATGAAACAGCCTGGTACTGGCACAAAAACAGACCTGTTGACCAATGGAACAAAACCGAAGATCCAAATCTGAGCACATACAATTTCAGCCATCTCATATTTGACAAGGGGGCCAAGAAACCACAATGGAGAAAAGACAGCATCTTCAGCAAGTGGTGTTGGCAAAACTGGATCACCACTTGTAGAAGAATGAAATTAAACCCCTACCTCTCACCCTGTACAAAAGTCAACTCCAGATGGATTAAAGACCTCAACGTGAAACCCCAAACTCTGAAGGTGATAGAAGAAAAAGTTGGCAGCAGACTACAAGACATAGGCGTAGGAAAAGACTTCCTAAATCAGACAGCAGCTGCACAAGAATTAAGGTCGACAATTGACAAATGGGACCTCATCAAACTCAAAAGCTTCTGTACATCAAAAGAAACAATCAAGGAAGTGAAGAGAAATCCCACAGAATGGGAGGAAACCTTCACTGCAGATACATCTGACAAAGCATTGATTTCCAGAATATATAAACTACTCAAAAAACAAAGAAAAAAGAAAACAAACGACCCGCTCAATAGATGGAGCAAAGAACTGAACAGAGACTTCACAAGTGAGGAATTAGAGATGTCTGAGAAACACCTCAAGAACTGCTCAACATCACTAATCATTAAGGAAATGCAAATCAAAACCACTTTAAGATATCATCTTACTCCAATAAGACTGGCTAGGATCAAGAAAACAAATGATACCAAGTGCTGGAGAGGTTGTGGGGAAAGGGGAACACTCATCCACTGCTGGTGGGAATGTAAACTTGTACAGCCACTATGGAAAGCAGTGTGGAGAACCCTTGGAAGACTTGGAATGAACTTGCCACCCGACCCAGCCATACCACTCCTGGGCATGTACCCTCAAGACTTACGCCACCACAGAGATACATGCACGGCCATGTTTATTGCAGCTCTCTTCACAATAGCAAGGAGCTGGAACCAACCTAAATGCCCCTCAACTGACGAGTGGATAGAGAAAATGTGGTACATCTACACAATGGAATTCTATGCAGCAGTAAAGAAAGACGACATCACGAGCCTTGCAGGAAAATGGCTGGAGCTAGAGGACATCATGCTGAGTGAAGTAACACAGTCCCAGAGAAACAAACGATGCATGGTATCACTCATCTGTGGATGCTAGTGCCAATTACCCAGTTGTAAGTATTAAAAAAAAATAAAAAAAAAATAAAAAAAAATAAATAAAAAGGAAACTCTCATGTACTTCCAGCGGGATTGCAAACTGGTACAGCTATTATGGAAATTAATGTGAAGAACTCCCAAAACAGTTTAAAAAGTTAGCTGCCAGGTGACTCAGCTATATGACTCCTTGGAATATACCCAAAGGACTCAATACACTACTACAGAGATACAAAGCCATGCTCTGTTTATTATAGATAGGAAATGGAAACAACCTAAATGTCCTTTAGCTGATGCATGGCTATTGGAAATGTGGTAGATTTGCACAAGAGAATTCTGTTCACACATAAAATAAAATGAAATAATGAAATTCCCAGATAAAGGGATGGAACTGACAAATTTAGAGTGAAATGACCTAGATCTAGAAAGACAACTTTTGTATGCTCTGTATAATCTGTGTATCCTACATGTGAAATTTTGGATTCAAATATGTAACCTGAAATAATGGTGGAAACCAGGGAAGTAGAAAAGGACTATGGATGTAGGGGATATAAGAAAGTCTAGAATGGGGAACAGTAGGACTCAGGTCATAGACTGAGAAGGAAAACAATGGGGACACTAATATGGAGGAGGGTGGGAGGATACTACAGAGGACTAGGAAGGAAGGAATAGCAACATTAAGAATGGTTGAAAAGCCATAGGGACACATTTTATTTTATAAATTTAGCTAAAATGCATATCATACATATGTTTATATTATATTGCATATATAGATATAATATTACATATTGTATGTGTATATTAAACTATTCACACACACACACACACACACACACACACACACACAGAAAACCTCAAAACCATATAGTCTATTGGTCTATTGGTCTTGAGCTTGATTACCTTCCAGAACTTCTGACACTGTTGCTGAAAACACCACGCAATTTAGACACAGGAATTGGTGGGATCTCCCCCATGGGATTATTTCTCATAGTACTAGGAAGGGCTATGCAAAATGCCAAGGAAGAAAAGTAAACAGTAATCCTACCTTCCTATTAAGCCTACAAACCACACTGATAACTAGTCCAACAAGATATCCCAAATGCTGCAATTGTGGGATATTTATCTTTTGAGTGACCAATAGTTGTCTACACTTTACATAAGGCTTGCTAGTAGGAAGGAATTCATGTCTGGTACTATAATCTAGCCAAATACTGGTTGCTGGAGATGTAGACCCTAGAGACAAACCTAATATTGTCATTGTTCTAATCCAATATAATTTCAAACTTTATTCTAAATATTATCATTATGTCCACAGATAAGTATAGCTTTTACCCCCTCTTCAAAGAATTTTGATTATTACAGACTACAGAGGCTACTACAGAGATCTAAAACTGTGAATATGCAGAAAAGGGACCTAGTGATGCTCAGGCCCAAGTGGTACATCTATGATGCAACCCCATACATGTAAGGCTCAGTGAACATCACAAAAGTCTGGGCCAAAAGACAGTAAGAGCCATAATAACAGGGTGTCTTCTCATAGACTGTGTCTTCTATGCAGGCTAGGGAAGCTCTACCCATGAAACCTTAATAGTATGTTTGCTTAGCAAAGTTAGCAAGGGCAGAACACCAGTCAACATGGCAGAGTAGTTGAGGAAAATTTGATAAGACTTCATTCTTAGATAAAGAGCTACTTACTATACAATACATGCTGAGAGAGGGAGAATCGATGTACCCTAAAGGTGACCCCTGCCAAATTCATGTTAGCTGATCCTAAGTTGTCATCCCAAACACATGTCCACAAGCACAACACTAAATGGACTCAGTAGGTTATGCATATTTAATAATAATGGTTAAAGAAGAAGCCATTAACTTGAGAGGGGGGTATATGTGTGTGGGAGCACAGAAGTAGTTGGAGGGGGGTAGATAGAGAAGTAGAAATGATTTAATACTGTACTTATGTCTAAAATTGTAAACCAAATCCAAGGTTGATGTAACATAATTAAATTGCTAATATTTATTTGAAGACTATTTCTATACATGTGATTATTATTAGAAGTCCACTAGATGCCTGAGTCTGGAACAGTGTTCTCAAATGTCTAGACTCTTCTAAGCCATCTGCTTGTTGCTAGGATAGATGTGATTTAATTATACCAGGAAGGAATTTTAAACTCATTTATAAGAATTGCTCTTATTGATTCTCTCCTGACCAACGCGTTGCAAGCACAATGTCTTCTTAAAATCTGACCTGGCTAGCCAGGCGTGGTGGCTCACGCCTTTAATCCTAGCACTTGGGAGGCAGAGGCAGGCGGATCTTTGTGAGTCCAAGGCCAGCCTGGTCTACAGAGTGAGTTCCAGGACAGCTGGGGCTATAGGGAGACCCTGTCTGGAAAAGACAAAAAAAAAAAAAAAAAAAAAATCTGACCTGGCTGATTCTTTTGATGCCAGTGATCCAGAAAATAAGGACTTAAGAAGATATTAAGTAGTATTTATTCTTGTTCTTCATTGTAAGATAACATTGTCTGAGTTTTCAATCTTGTTTTTATCTAGGACAGTATGATACTGAGTGACAATTTTCTTTTGTTTTAGATACATTGAGTTCTCTCAATAAAAAGAACCTTCAAAAACATGTTTCCATTATGTAATATTTAACAAGATTTTCTGATTTGTTATTCCACATAATTAACTTGATAAACTCTCACCTGAAATCATCTCCTTTATTAACTCAACCTTTTCAGGAAATATTTTCTCTCTAGTACTTATTAGGAAGCCTTAATTTATATCCTGACTAAGCATGTGTTTCTCATCTATAAAATTATGATTGAGCTATATAATGTAGCTCAGTTGGTAGAGTGCTTGCCTAGCATATATGAAGCCCTTAGTTCCAGGACCCACAAACTGGAAAACCAGTAAAAATCCTGCATGCCTATAATCACAACACTTGAGAGGCAGAGACAAGCACGTAGGGATCAAGACCATCCTAGGAAACATGAAGCCCCGACTTAAAACCAAATGATAATAATGATGATTTATTAGTGTGTAATGAAGGAAGTGTAATAATGTGAATTGCATTTTTGGTTTTGACAGATAAAATTTAACAGATAGTGTTTTATTATTATTATTATTATTATTAAATAAGTATCAAGTGAAAGACCTTTTGAAGTTATTTTTAATTTATTTGAGAATTTACTGATACCATGAAATGTGAGGATGGATTCAGAAAGTTTAATGTAGCTCTTAGAAAATATGGCATTTTAATTATTCAAATATCCTGATTCTAGTGAAGGATCTTTGTAAATGCCACTGGGTTTTCTGTTCTACATCATTCAGTTAATCACAACATTCCTATATTTATTCTATGTGTATTTTTACTAGGACTTTGCAGTAATGCATTTTCCTTTGGTTTTTCATCCCATCTAAGCATTATTTCTCTCCCTCCACTTATATAAACCTCCTTACTCCCTCTTCAGCTAAATTAACTCCCTTTCCCCCTTCTTCACTTTGAGAACACTATCCTCCTCTCTTAAGCTCCTTTTTTTCAACATCCTTAGTAAATACAGAAATGGAGCTCCAAACTAGTTTAGTATTTCATCTAACCTGACTCAAATTGACTAAGATTAAGAGAACAAATGACAGCAACTGCTGGCATTGATGCAGAGAAAGGGGAATCCTCATCAACTGTTGGTGGGATTGCAAACTGTTAAAATCATTGTGGAAACCAGTATGGGGAACTCTTAAGAATCTAAAAATTAATCTACCATGTGATCCAATCATACTACTCTTTGGTATATACACAAAGGTCTACTCCTACTGCAGATGCAGTTAGAGTCATGTTTGCTGGTGCTTTTTTTTTCACAATAGCCATGAAATAGAAAGGACCTGAATACCTTTCAAATGATGTGTGAATAAGGAAAAATTGATATATTTTCTTAAAGGCATTTTACTCAGTGGTAAAGAAAATTAAAATCATGACTCTTTCAAGTAAATGTACTGAGCTAGAAATTGTTATGCAAAGAAAAGTAACACAGAATCAGAAAAAACAGGTGACATATGTTCTCTCTCATATGTGGATCTTACCTCCAAATGCCCAGATGTAAGCATATTTCCTGATGTAACCCATAAGAGCAAGGAAAATAGAAAGGATCCATGTGGGCAAATAGTTTCTTGATTAAGAATATATAAATATTTACAGACTTCTCAGACATTATTCCTTATAATTTCAGTATGTTCCATTTTGCTTTCTCCTAGATTCTGTGGATATCATTAAATATGATTTTGCATTTTTGGACATGTTTCTTATCTTTTCTACACATCTTATTTTTATTTATATTCTATAATTAATATTTTCTTTATGCTCTGGTTTTCCAATATAATAATTTTAGCATTTATTACTTACACCATTTTAGATTTAATCATTGATCTCATAATCTTATCTATTAGGCTGTTCATTTTTCTTTTTTAATAATTTTTTAAAATTTATTTATTTATACATATATTTTTTATCAAATCTAGACCCATGTCTCCCCCATCCCCCCACCCCTCCAGAGCTCATGCATTCTGCCAAACATGTAGGCTGTTCATTTTTCAACTTTCATTTTAAACTCCTTTTTACAAGGAGAGTCTTCAGTTCAATTAACTGCAATGTTTATTTTTATTTCACACCCCTACATGCATTTGTCATGTACTTGTGACATTTTAAATAAGTGTGAAAACATGAAAAGTTTAAACATAAATAAAAATACATTAGCTCACATAATTACTACTTTTTTTTTTTAATTTTTTTTTTAATTTTTTTTTATTAATTTTATTTATTTCTGTATGTGTTTGAATGTACTGTCTGCATGCAAGTTTGTGCACCCGTGTCGTGCAACGCCGCGGAGGTCAGAAGAGGGTATCGGATTCCCCTGGAACTGGGGTTCTCCTGGAATTGGAGTTTCAGACGGTTCTTAGCCGCCATGTGGGTGCTGGGGATCGAACCGGCGTCCTCTGTAAGAGCGGTCGGCGCTCTTAACCGCTAGGCTATCTCTCCAGCCCACATAATTACTACTTTTAAAGAGAAAACGCACACTGTAAAGTTTTTCTACTTAAAATATCTAGGGGGCTGGAGAGAAGGCCTAGTGGTTAAGAGTGCCAACTACTCTTGCAGAGGACCCGGGTTTGATCTCCAGCAACCACATGGCAGTTGAGAACTGTCTTTGATTCCAGTCCCAGAGGAATCCGACACCCTCTTCTGACCTCCGCGGCATTGCACGCCATGGGTGCACAAACCTACATGCAAACAGTACATTCATACACATAAAAAATAAATAAAATTAAAAAAAAAAAGATCTAGTGTGCTATGACATGGGGAGCTCCTTTTCTGATCTTGTCTATTTGGTGTTCTATGTGCTTCTTGTATTTGGTTTTATTTAATTTTTTAAATTTATTTTTGTATGTGTTTGAATGTACTGTCTGTATGTAGGTTTGTGCACCCGTGTCGTGCAATGCCTCGGAAGTCAGAAGAGGGTCTCAGATTCCCCTGGAACTGGAGTTCTCCTGGAATTGGAGTTACAGACGGTTCTTAGCCGCCATGTGGGTGCTGGGGATCGAACCCCGGTCCTCTGCAAGAGCAGTTGGTGCTCTTAACCGCTAGGCTATCTCTCCAGCCTGTGCTTCTTGTATTTGTATGGATTTGTCTTATTTCAGTTTGGACAAATTTTCTTATATTATTCTATTGGAGATCTGATCAATACTGTTTTCTTGGGATTCTTCTCCTTCCTGTATCCCTATGATGTGGGGTTTGGTCTTTTCATAGTGTCCCACATCTCCTGATTGTTCCACTCTTGTGTCTTTAAATTTTTTCATATTATTTTCTTTTTTTGTGCTTTTATTGATGTTTTGTGTATTTCAGACATCATTTTTCAATTCAGTGGAGGCATATTCCCCTTTCCTTTCCCTCCACCCCACCCCACCCCACCCCAGACCATGCATTCTGCCATAACTGTCCTGCATCTTTCTCTCAGTCTTTTTTTTTTAATGTTTAGGAATTCACATTTTCCTAGATTAATTTTATATTATTCTAAAATATGGATACATACTCTCCACCCATATACAGTAATTACAGAGTCTGAAAATAATTGGTGGGTGGATGCTAGAGCCTGTCGAGAGGTTCACATTATAACAACATAGCTGCTTTTGGATAAACAGAAATATAACCATAATGCCGTTTAGCTTGCCTTTCATCTGGAGGATTTGGTGTTAGCATCCACAAATGAGGGAAACCATTCTCTGTCTTTCTGGGACTGTGTTACTTCACTCAGCATAATGGCTTCGATTTCCATCCATTTACCTGCAAAGTTCATAATGCCATCTTTCTTTACCACATTTTTGTCATCCACTCGTCTGTTGAGGGGCATTTGGGTTGGTTCCAGCTTTTCACTATTGTGAATAGAGATGCAATAAAGATGGATGTGCATGTATCTTTACAGAAGGATGAGTCTTTAGGGTATATACCCAGGAGTGGCATGACCGAGTCAGGTGGTAGGCTCATTCTGAGTCTTTAAGGGTTCTCTACACTGCTTTTCATAGTGGTTGTACAAGTTTACATTTCCACCAGCAGTGTATGAGTTACTGTGGCTTTCTCCCATCCTTTCCTGTTTATTGGATGAGTGTTCAAGTTCCCTTTTCATTTAATCCTGTGATTTCTTTAGTATTTCCACTTCCTTTGGAGCTTCTCCTTCTCTTCTTGTAGCGCCTTGCTCCACTGGTCGGTTTTGTTTTTCATTTCAGTGTGGGATCTTTTCAGTTTTCCCAAGCAATACAAATTGGAGGGCACAACAGCAAAATAACTAGAACAAAGAACTGACTGAAACAATAAAGTTCTCTCCACAACAATAATCCTCTGCATTGAAAAAATTTTAAGACTCAAAAAGATACAAGACATGTATGGCAGAACGCATGAACTCAGATGGGTGGAGGGCATGGAAAGGTTTATGAGTCTAAATTGGACAGAGAAATGATGTATGAAGTGCACAAAACTTTAATAAAATATTTAAACAAAATGAAAATCTTTTATGCTGCCATTAACTACAACCATCTTGATTGTCATAAAGCTTGTAAATTTGTTACTTCCTTCTAACTGCATCTATGAACCTCTGGAAAATCATACTCCCCACTTCCATCTAACAACTTCAGTTTCTGGAAACCATATTTCTAACAACAATTTTCATAAAATCAGCTTTATACTTGACATATGAATGAAAACAAGAGAAACACGTTTCTGTGCTTGGCTCTTTTTTATTGGCATATTATGCTTCAGGTTCACCCTTCTGGAATGATATCCATATTAATGGACTGGCATTTTATTTTGTGTGTGTGTGTGTGTGTGTGTGTGTGTGTGTGTGTGTGAATACATAAGCATGCTTCTTGTTGTCTATATTTTCATCCTTTAAAAATCTGTATCAAAGGTAATATGCATATATATGTACAATACATGCATATATGTACATGTACATATATTCAAGTATATGTCATATACATATAATACGTTGTATATGTTTTGCATGTTTACTTTATACATTTAATCAGAAGTTAAAATTGATTCCATACATTCCTGGAGAATTGTGAATGTTTCCATATCAAATTAGAAATACTCTTTATTTAACGGATTCTGTGAGTCTTCTGTCATCACTGCCCGTTGAGGTTGCAGAAGGTCACCTTTGTCAAGAAGTCAGGCATTCCTTAACCCAGTTTTGAATCATCACAGTTTTTCATCATGGATTAAGATTGTATCTTCAAATTTCTCTACCTGAATTTTTTTTAAGTTATTGTACTGTTTTTTTAAAATTTTTAATTAATTTTATTTATTTCTGTATGTGTATGAATGTGCTGTCTGCATGCAAGTCTGTGCACCCGTGTCGTGCAACGCCGCGGAGGTCAGAAGAGGGTCTCGGATTCCCCTGGACCTGGAGTTCTCCTGGAACTGGAGCTTCAGACGGTTCTCAGCCGCCATGTGGGTGCTGGGGATCGAACCCGGGTCCTCTGTAAGAGCGGTCGGTGCTCTTAACTGCTAGGCCATCTCTCCAGCCCCTCTACCTGAAATCTTAAGCATCCGACTTTTTGGGAGGAGCGAGGGGTCCCTTGAGAGGGTCTTTGGTAACTCCAGTTGTCCTAGCAATCACCATATAGACCACCAGGCTGGCCTTTATGCCCAGCAGCATCCAATTTCTTGAAACCACATTTTAGGAGTACTCTGTTTATCAGTTTCTCACACCCCTTACTTCAAAATGAGTTCAGATCATATTCATTACTAGAGATAGTACATAATGAAACTTAGAAAATGCACACCAGTTATCAAAACTGCAGTTCACAAAACATCTATACTGTTTTCCCTAAAGTGCACTAATTTATATTACCATCCAGAATACTACAGACTTCCCTTTTCTCAACTTTATTCCTGATAATTATTTCTTTTTACGTGGGATTAGATACTCTACTTAGTGTAAGGTAGTGTCTCTTTTAGGTTTTGATCTTCATTTCATGAAGTAGTAGTGCATTGTTCAAATTTTCATATATCCAGTGGCCTTTCAAACATATTCTTCAAATACAAAAGTCTGAGGAGAATGGGAGGGGAGAGGATTAGTGAAAGTTTGGAAACTACAATTAAAAGAGAATGAAGTTCTATTAAAAAAAATGCACTGTTTTTTATCAGATATAAGAATTCTGTATTGTGTGCTAACATTCCAGAAAATGGATTATGAAAGTTACCCTAATTGAAAAATGTTTAGGAAATTTAAGGGTTTAACCTATTGTACTAAACACACACACACACACACACACACACACACACACACACACAGACATGTATAATATGGTTTATATGGTTAATATGGGTTATCCTCTGTTACGTTTAATTTTTTTTTTTTTGGTTTTTGTTTATCAGATAAAATTTTTAATTATACATCATGCTTGTTAAATTAACCTTTTTCTGTTTCATTATGTTAAGTGAAGTAACACAGTCCCAGAAAAAAAAAAAGGCAAAGGGTTTTCCTCATATGTGAATACTGACAACAAATCTCCAGTTGGCAGGCAAACTGAGCAACTTTATTATTATATTTCTTTGTATGTGGAAGCAACTGTGCTGTTATAATGTGAATCATTTATTGGAGTCTAGAATTGACCTACCACTTAAATTCAGACATTGTAATTGCCGTATATGAGTGGAAGATATGTATTCATATTCTAGAGTATTATAAAATTTAAAGGAAAAATGTGAACCCAAAAAAGAAAAAAATAAATTATACTAATTGAAAAATGTTTAGGAAATTTAAGAGTTTATCCTATTGTGCTAAATACACACACACACACACACACACAGAATAATATGGTTTATATGGTTGATATGGGTTATCGTCTCTTGATATGTTTAATTTTTTGTTTATCAGATAAAATTTTTAATTATAAGCCGTATTTGTAAAATGAACCTTTTTCTGTTTCAAAACGTTTTTAATTTTTTAAAATTTATTATTACTTTTATAATTTTGTTATTATTATTCTTTTATGTTTATGAGTATATGTCTGCATGTAGGTTGGTGTACCCATGTCGTGCAATGCCACGGAGGTCAGGAGAGGGCATCGGATTCCCCTGGAACTGGAGTTAAAGGTGGTTCTTAGCCACCATGTGGGTGCTGGGAATAGAGCCCGGGTCCACTGCAAGAGCAGTTGGCTCTCTTAAATGTTGATCCATCTCTCCAGACCCTCAAGACTGTTTTATTTAAAAATATTTCTTTACTTCTTCCTTTCCTTCTCTGGATCAATTCTTATGCCACTAAAAGTAACTATAATTGGCAAATATGAATATGAGTAGAAATGCTGTTACTAAAAATAGATATAAACCTGTATAATGTTTTCTAGTAATGTTAATACTTCACTTTAAAATATTATAATTATAAATAATCCAGTGAAATTGAAACAGTAAAATCAGGTCTGGAGAAATGGCTGCTCTTACAGAATTCCTAACATGAATATGGCAGTTCATATCAACTGTCCACACCTTCAATTCCAGGGGATAGCAACCTATTTTGACCTCCACAGACATTCTACAACACACATATACACTTAAATAAATGCATGCAAAGCACTCATACATATAAAATAAAACAAATTATTTTAAAAGAAAATAGAATAATTAGAAATAAGTGAAAATGTTGTTATATATAATACTATATATAGGTTTAGATGTGCATATTTGTATTTATTATCAATACATTTTCTACTTCATATGATAATTTCATATAAGAAATGATGAAAACTAATAAAAAATTTCTTTTATAGTTACTATATTAAGACTTTTGCCCCTAAGTTTTAATTATTTTCATCACAATTTAATATAAGAAATTGTAAAAATTAAGGGAATAATATAATCTCATGTTTACTGCCTTAATTGTCTAAGATGAATTTTAAATTCTTGTCTTGAGTTTCAAAAATGTGTAATCATTATGATAATTGCAGAAAAGCATGCCCATTTTTGACAATGATCATTTATTGACTAGTTAATGGTTACAATCAAGTAAAGACTAAATAATCATGAAATAAAAGACAGTGGATAGACAAAAATGATTTTATAAATTGGAACTGAGATAAGAAAATGTTTCACATGAAAATTTGCATGACATCCTTAATATTAAATATATGAAAAGTTTGTGACTGCAACCACTTTTGGCACAACTCAAAGACATGAGAGAGAGCTTTTTAACCTTCTAATATGGACTGGGGAGTCATGTCTCTCCAAGAATCCTCCAAACCTTCAATCCCAGATGGGGACTACTGAGATACACAGCTTGTGGACTAAACTGCTAAGGGGATGTCAGCCTCATCAGAACATAGTCTGCAATTGTTGGACTACCTGTGCTGTATCATGGAGGCCAGTGCAGGGTGATCAAGACAGGATGCATACTTACTGGACTTATTTGGGGGACCATGGGAGGGAAAGATTCCAATGTGGAGCAAAAATGCAGGACTGATGGTTGTTTGGGATTGCCAAGGAGGAACCTTTGAGCACTTCCTTAAGGAAAACATGACATCTTTTAGGAAAAAAAATAATCCTCCAATTCAAGTGATATGTGTATGTATGTATGTATGTATGTATGTATGTATATATACAAGTTGGAGAGAACAACACAAAAACTAAAATAGAAAACTCTGGAAAGACTCAGAAAAAGATGCAGGACATGTATGGTAGAGTGCAGGGACTAGGGTGGGGTCATAGAAGGGAAGGGACTCTAGATTGGATTGAGAAATCATGTATGACCTATGGAAAAAGTATAACCTATGGATAAAGTTTAATAATAAAAAAGAAAAGCTTTTATTTACTCCTGACAGAGCTTGGAGTAACAATTTAAGAACAGAGAAGAAACTGAGCCTTTCACACTTGGTTTCCTTATTCATTCCTATTATATAAAATAGAAGGATTAACAGAAGATCACCGTATATTTCTCATATTTTCTGCAGATAAACATCTGAAAAACAGCCATCCATAATAAATACAGTTAGCAAATATTGTACTTGCATGTAAATTGCAACATTTACATTTTAAATATTATAAAAGGAAAAAGAATCTAAATGCATTAAAATGTGGGTTATATGTACCCATCTTTGAAACTTATGCTTAATTAATCTTTTAGCTTTTGAATTTAATGAAAATCCATTAGCAATATTATAGCTAAACATATGGACTGTGAACATCAACAAATTTTGCAAGTTTGTAGAGAAATATAGATATTAATAACAGGATAGTTGAAATCCTTTTAGGACTTTTTTTACACCATCAGTTTTATCATTCAGCATTTGCAGAATCCCTGATAATTACAAATTTAAAGGAATATATTCTATTTATGTATGTCTGCAAAAAATTAATTAATGGAAATAATATGAAATAAATAAAACCTCGTTAAGATCATGAGCTTCACAGGGGCCATCACCCTTGGCATTTCTTATCACATCAAGGAAATGAAAAGAATTTAAGTGAATATTCTCATGAAAATAAACTTTTTTTAATGTGTGTGATCCCTAGTTCCTTGTTCACGTTCTCCATTGGAGCAGTATTACTTAGATTCAATGGGTATAAAAACCCAAAAGAAAAAGGAGGACATGAATTTTAGAAAAGACATTAAAATGGGCCCCATGAAGACTTAGAAAAGGGAAGAAGGATGGTGAATATTATCAAATTACATTTTTTATACATGTTTGAAAATATCATAGATCCCATAAAATATTTCTTTTTTGAGAAAGTGGCAGAAACTGGAGAAATCACTAGTACTTAAAAAGTACACACACTGTTCAGTAGAGAACCCCAGAACACATATTGGTTTGCTGACAAAAACCTGTAACTAGAACTCCAAGGGCTCTGATACCCTCTGCCTTATGTGGGCAGTAGCAGTAATTTTCCACATTCCCTACAGAGACAACACACGTAAATCTAAAAGAAAATAAACACAAAGGAAACTTAAGATGGGGCTCAGATGGCAAAGATGTACATTAATTCCTTTTGCCTCACAAATGTTCAAAAGAACAGTTGATGTAAGTGGACAGGAACTTTTGGAATAACTGCCTCCTAATCTACCTATTACCATCAAATATTATATATAAAATATTGTCCAATTATTTTTGAATGGCATGTCAATTTTCTGTATGTACAACTTTAGTAATCTGGTATAACAAGATCTTTTTTTTTCCCAAGTTATCAATCAATAAGGAACTCTTCTTCATTGCTCTTACATAGAATCTCCAAAATATTATTTTTTTAAATATGCAATACTTCCCACTGCTCAAGGATTATTGCTGAAGAAAGAGTGGAAAGCTTCTAAGAGACAGGGCTGGCTCATGAAGGTAGAGAAGTAGATGCTTTCAGGTAACTGGAAGTTTGCGCATGTGAATTTGCGATGATATTGCCATCAGGTAAGGGACCCATGCCAACTCAGTCAGACAAGGTCCCAGAGTGGAACTATAGAAATGGTTGGTAGGCAGTCCCTAGACTGAGAACTACTGGAGGCTGATTTGATTAGGAACCATTGTATGTAATGTATGAAAGTTCAGTAAGAAAACTTTTTGAAAATGTAATACTTAATATCTACATAATTGAATTTTGTGTTCTGTAATGAACTTCAAGTTACAATCCAAATATCATTATTTATATTCACTGAGTTCACTTTCATGACTGAGCATATCTCAATCCTGTCTTTTCTACAAAATATTTTTAATACTTAATCATCAAATGTACATGTTCCTGTAGTTGTTCTTTGTCCAGAAGTGTGGCTTGTGGTGCCTATAATATTTAAATTATTTCTTTTGAATAGGGTATCTTAAACTAATCCAGTCCACACCATAAAAAATCCAATTCACTTAATTTCTAAACCTTGAGAATTTAGTGAAACATGCCATCCAACTGAATATGGGCTATGTATTGACAACAGTTTGAAGAGAACAAGAGGAAGGACATCTAAACAAAACAGATTTTAAGAAGGATGTAGTCTCTGATCTAATATCTTACAAGTGGGCTGGAGAGATGGTACAATGGTTAAGGACACTGGGTGCTCTTGCAGAAGAGTTCTGGTTCCAAATCCAAGCACCCACATGTCAGTTAACAGTGGGCTCTAGCTCCAGTCCAGGGGAGGTGACACCCTCTTTGACTTCCTTGGGCACTGAACCACAGTGGATGCACTTACATATGTGCAAACAGTACTCTCATATACATAAAATAAAAATAAATAAATAAATAGTCTTACATGTTACCATGGTTATGAGGAATTTTTGTAGCTATTGAAGTGCATGACTTATGAGCACCAAATAATTTATGTTTTGAAGTTCAGAGAACTGTATGTAGTTACCCATGGCTGGAACCCAAAGTTGGGTGTAAGGATTCTGACAGGTGATGGGGGAGGTAAGATTACCAAGTCAAAGGAAGCTTTTGTTGCATGCCTAGGAACTGGCTGTGCAAGAACTACAGGGAATCCTTACAAAACTGGTCATCAAGGAAACTAACTGAAAATATACAGTTTCCTTAGAACAAAGAGTAAAACTAAGATGATGCCAATTTTTATTGGTTTGGAACCATTTTCCAATTATTATATGTAATTATTTGCATCTAAGTTATAATATTAGATAGCACTTAATTCAAATAATAAAAGCAATTATTAGGAAATGCAAAGAAATTCTACTGCTTATGTACAGACACTAAATACCTACAGAAGATAAATTTAGGGTTCCTTCCTAATACTATGAGAACAGTCATAAAAGAGATAAAAGTACATGATGATCTTCAGTTGAGCACAATTTCATCGTAAACCTTGAGTATTAAATTAAGACAGGAAAGTTTCAACTTGCAGGATTCTCTCCCTGGATTATAAATACATGTAATTCAGTTATTAATACCTTCTGGGAATGGAATTCTTGAGGCAATGTCGTAGAATTTTACCTGAAAGGACAAGGCAGTAGGTTAAGCTATTGAATTCTAGAAATATAGAAAAGGTATTCTGGCCCTATTATAAATTATAATTAGAGTTGTCATAATAAATGTTAGTAGCCAAGCAACTCATTGCCAGTGGCAACAAGCAGTCCAGTCTTGTACAAGAAATATTGAATGTGAGAGGCTTGTGGACATGAAGCTAATTAATAGGCTATGATGGACTGAATATTTCAGAGTGATTTGAACAGAAGAAAAGATTGGATGTTGGGTAGACATGCTAAGTTTTACTCAAAAGCACGTGAATGGGGTTTATGAATTATTACTAGAACAGAAAAATATGTGAGTATATCAAAGATCAGGAAGACTTTGAACATGTAAAATGAGTAGCCTATAATACGTAGGAAGAGAGAATATAAAAAGATATAATGATAAAGAGATTTCCCAGAATTATAATTTGATATATGAAAATTAAAAAATAGCATTAAAATAATGGAGACATACAGAACTTACAAATAAAAATGGATTTTATAAGCATGAACACAGAGAGATATCCAGAATTTTAAGCATGTGATTTAATAAGGTGAGGAATAAAGGCCCAGGTATCCTGATAAATTCAATAACAGAATCAAAATTTTTCTGAGGTTCTTTTCCTCATATAAATTGACAAATATTTAAACAGAAAAAATAAATAACTGTTAGCATTCATTTTCTTTTCTTGGAGTAAATTTTATTGGAAAGCACATAGAAAAACATTCTAAAATGAAATAAACTTATTTACATTTTAAAATGTGATAAGACAATTGTTCAGAAAAAGAAATTTATTGTCTGAAAGGATACATTGTGAGTAAAAGAGACAAATACAAAATTCGAGAAATATGAAATTGTAATGTGAATGAGAAAATGTAGAAAACAAAGAGAAATAAAATTATTATTTTTATATCCATTTTTATTGATGTTTTGTATATTTCATACATCATTTTTCATTTCAGTTCAGGCATATTCCCCTTTCCCTTCCCCCCACCCCACCCCACCCCACCCCAGATCATGCATTCTGCCATAACTGTCCTGCATCTTTCTCTCAGTCTTTTTTTTTATGCATAGGAATTCACATTTTCCTCCATTAATTTTATTACTCTAAAATACAAATAAATACTCTTCACCCATATACAGTAACTACAGAGTCTGAGAATAATTGGTGGGTGGATTCTAGCGCCCATTGCGAGATTCAGGTTATAACAACATAGTTGCTTTCAGATAAACAGAAATATAACAATATTGTAATTCAGCTTGTCTTTTGTCCAGGGGATTTGGTGTTAGCAACCACAAACGAGGAAAACCGTTCTCTGTTTATATTTCTGGGACTGTGTTACTTCACTCAGCATAATGGCTTCAAGCTCCATCCATTTACCTGCCAAATTAATAATGCTATCTTTCTTTACCACTGAATAGTACTACATTGAGTACATGTACCACATTTTTGTCATCCACTTGTCTGTTCAGGGGATTTGGGATGGTTCCAGCTCTTCGCCATTGTGAAGAGAGCTGCAATAAACATGGGCCTGCATGTATCTTTGCAGTAGGATGAGTCTTTGGGGTATATACCCAAGAGTGGCATGACTAGGTCAGGTGGTAGGCTCATTCCAAGTCTTTTATGGGTGCTCCACACTGCTTTCCATAGTGGTTGGTCAAGTTTACATTGCCATCAGCAGTGGATGAGAGTGTTTCCCTTTCCCCACAACCTCTCCAACATCTGTTGTCTTTTGTTTTCTTTAACTTAGCTAGCCGTATTGAAGATGATATTTAAGAGTGGTTTTAATTTGCATTTCCTTAATTATTAATGATGTTCCACACTTTTTAAATTTTTTTTTTAAATTTATTTACGTATGTGTATGAATGTATTGTCTGCATGCAAGCCTGTTCACCCGTGACGTGCAACGCCACAGAGGCCGGAAGAGGGTGTCGGATTCCCCTGGAACTGGAGTTCTCCTGGAATTGGAGTTTCAGATGGCTCTCGGCCGCCATGTGGGTGCTGGGGATGGAACCCGGGTCCTCTGCAAGAGCGGTCGGCGCTCTTAACCACTAGATATGGCTTTGATCATGTTGTGGAATGTTCTTTCAGTCCTATTCTCTCTAGGACTTTAAACATGAAAGGATGCTGTATCTTGTCAGAGGCTTTTTCTGCATCAATTGAGATGATTGTGTGGTTTTTGTCTTTCAGTTCACTTATGTGTTTTATGTTATATATTGATTTACATATGTTGAGCCATCCCTGCATCTCTGGTATGAATCCAACTTGATCATGATGGATGATCTTTTTGATGTGGATCTGTATGTGATTTGCAAGTATTTTGTTGAGAATTTTTGCATCTATGTTCATTAGTGAGACGGGTCTATAGCTTGCTTTTTTGCTTGCCTCTTTGCCTGGTTTGGGTATTAGAGTGATGCTGGCTTCAGAGAAGGAGATTGGGAGAATTCCCTTTGTGTGTATCCTTCTAAACAGTTTGAGTAGCAATTGTTTTAGGACCTCTTTAAATGTTTTATAGAATTCCTCTGTGAAACCACCTGGACAAGGGCTTTTTTAGTTGGGAGGTTTTTAATTACATCTTTAATTTCCTCAAATATTATGGGTCTGTTTAAACTGTCAATCTCTTCTTGATTAAGCTTCATTGGTTCCCAGGATTTCAGATATTCATCTATTTCTCTTAGGTTTTCAAATTTAGTGGAGTATAGATTTTTGAAGTATTCCTGTATGATTGTCTGGATCTTTTCTTTATCTGTTGTGATGTTTCCCCTTTCATCACAAATACTATGATTTGGAGATGCTTTTTTTTTTTTTTTTTTTTTTTTTTGGTTAAACCGGGCTAGAGGTCCGGTCTATTTTGGTTAATCTAAGAACCAGCTTTTGGATTCATTGATTTAATGTATATTTTTGTTCCTATTTCATTGATTTCTGTTCTGATTTATGTTATTTCTTCCTGTCTGTTGGGTTTAGGGTTCATTTATTGTTGTCTCTCAAGTGCTTTTAGCTGCAGTGTTAGCTCATTTACTTGTTCCCATTCTGTTTTGTTGATGTGAGCACTTAGGGCTATATATTTCCCTCTCAAGACTGCTGCTTTTAAAGTATCCTGTGGGAAAATTTAGTTAAGATGGGTTGGATTCTAAGCCAATAGTAACTCCCTGGCCACACCCATGGGGTGGGGTGTGGTGATGAAAAGATTTAGCATTTGGCCCGGAGAATTGGGTCATGACGGATATTTAAGCAGACATATTGGAATAAAAGCTCTCTCTGCATTTGAACTTCAACCGGTATACTACGTGGTGTGCTTTCCTGTGCATATTTTCCACATGGGTCATCCCAGGATTAAGTGGGCCCACCACAAATCTCGGTGGCAAAACCACAATTGGCAAAAACCCAACGTGAAGCAGAAGGAAACCTTGACAACTTAGGTATTCATACCCCTAAATCTTGCCTTTTTTCTTTTCTCTCTACTGATATCTATCTGTTTTGGTGGAGCCATCTTTTCTGCTGGTTTCGATGGATGGGACAGTGGTCTGAGGGCATGTGGCTTTGTAGATGTGGAGAGCATCCTGCCTCTCATTTGGTTCAGAGGGAGCACCCAGTGCCTTCCAGGCATGTGCCTCCTGGCATGGTCACTCCTGCAGGCTATAAAAGCCAGTGACCTCAAGGCTGAATTTAATATTAAGGCTTTGCAGGTATGCTTGGCCTTAAAAGCAATTTTTCATAATTCTGCTGGTCTGAAAAACTTTCTGGTTTTAAATTCCACCCCCCAAAGAAAGACTGTGAGGAACCAGCTCCTCAAGTTCTGTTCCAATCTTAACTTGTTCATATGTAAATTTTCTCCCAGTAGCTCTCCTCGACCTGAGCACACTTCTTTCTGTTGCAAATTAAGGCCTTTCACAGAACCACCCTCCTCCAAGAGCAGCCTCTTCCAGATAATTTCAAGCCTTGGCCATTTTTCTCTTAAATTTTGTACACAAAATCTGTTTTGTGATAAATGTGTGTTGCTCTCTTGTCTTCTTATGGGTTTTTTCTGAATCTAACACTTCTTACCTAAAACCTGCCATCTATTTGTAGATCCAAGGTTGGGATTTAGCTAACAGTAATTCAAATCCATCTCAGCATGTTTAACTTAAAGTGTAATATTTTTACTTAACCCCCAGGTACCCTAGATATCCTTTGAGTAAATATATGTGCACAGTTAAAATTAATTGGTTGATTTAATTTTATCTTGCTCTTTTTAAGTGTGTTTCACCTTAAAAATCTCTTCTCACAGAATTCTTGATCACACATGGTCTGAACTCTGGCCTAGTGCCATAAACCTGCCTGCTGTGCATGCATACCAGCTGTCGCACTGAGCACATGATATCTAAATCAGGCTCTTTAAATTTTGATTTTAGATAACATTCTTTTGATTTCAGCATTTTGGAAACAAGATAGATGGATTTCTAGGAAAATTTACAGGCCTTGAAGTTCTAATAAAACAAACTTGCTCCAATAAATTGTCTTTTTTAAGGAACATTGTTAAAAGTCTCTTTAACAACATGAATTAATATTTTGTTTCAATTTAAATGAGAATTCTTTTGAAAAAATGTTTTATGTTTCTTTAAGCCCATCTTCAAGCTGTGTGTAAGTGTGAGTGAATGCAAGTTCCCGCTTTTAATTCATTATAATCCTACAGGTTTAAATCTAATTAGAAACTGACTATAAACAAAAATAGATTCAATTCATAAAAAAATGTTTATTTTATACCCCTTAGAGTTAATTTTTAATTGGGTTTATAGAATGCATATTACTCAATGTTAGATTTTTGTTAATTATTAGTAGTAATTTTTATTAATAGTTATAGTTATTGTTATTAGATATAATTATTAATAACAATTGATAGAAATTCAGTCTAATGGTAAATTGTTCACTGTTGTTGACTATTATTATTGACAATTGTTATTCATAATAATTATTAATGATCATTGTGCCTGATAATGGTTAATAATAATTATTGATAATTAATAATAATTAATAATGATTGCAATTGTTGTGATTATGGATAATTATTGTTCTTCCAAAGTCCTGAATAATAAAACATGATGGATCAGTCCAAAATTACAAACAACTTTGGACTGTCTACTTTTGGGAATCCTCAAACTTTAGATTCGTAAATAGCACAGGGACATTTAGGCTTAGCAGAGGGACAGCTTAGGAGTAATTAACCAGAAGGGATAGGATAGGGAAAGAATAGTAAACTTTAGGTATAGTTCATTAAAGGCAAGTGGTTGCAAATGGGCCTAAGAGGTGGCATATGGATCTCAGCTGTTTCATGCATTACTAGGATATTTATTCTAATGATTTAAAAATAACCCTATAACAAATTATAAAGATTTCATGTTTTTCATTGGACATCAAACAATATGGCTTTCTTCCATTACAGGTCAACCTAATAAACCTCTATTATGTATGTATTCATGTGTGTATGTATGTGTGCACACACGTGTGTATGGATGTTTGTACTTGTGTTCAAAGTATATTTTAATGTGGGAGGGCCTGCCTCAAAAGTAAATGAATGAATGAATGAATGAATGAATGAATGAATGAATAAATAAATCTCTCTACAATGAAATTTTCAAGTAAGTCTTGGGAACTTTTGAAAGACACCAGAATAAGCTGGGTGTGGTATCACACACCTTTAATCATAGCACTGGGAGGCAAAGGAAGGCGGGTATTTGTGAATGAATTCAAGGCCAGCCAGCCTGGTCTACAGAGCCAGTAAAAACATTGCCTCTGAGTTGGAATGTGGTCCTTCCTTCTCGACACAAATATATATTAATCAGCCAAAACATAATTCAATTTCAACAAAGATTATGTGTTATCTATTTGGCTCTCTACTTGGAGGAATAACCCATGGCTGATGCCACAAGCTTACATCCTCTACAGGTTAGGAGATGTTATAAGCCACAGTAAGACCCTGTCATATTTAACAGGGGGGAAAAATGTAACTCATAGATTAACATATCATCCAAACATATGTGTCTATGCCAAAGTAACCTACCATAACTATTAGTGCTGACTGATAGTCATAGGAATTGTGAAAGGATAATTCTCTATTTAGAGCCAAATATAATAGTAAAGTCTTTATAAGCTGTGTAACTAAGTAAAATATATTAATACAGGAGAGCTCTGATATCAGCAATGGAATATTCTGCCAAGGAGATGTCAGCTAGGGGATCCAAGCCCCCAAAATTATAAAGGCCTTTTGCCTATAAAAATGGGATATCTGAAAGGAGAAAGGCAGTAAGTAAGTCCCTGTTGTAGAAGACCTGGTGTAAACATGAAAAAATGTTTTGAGACGTCACTTGCTAATATACAGTTGGCCTCTGAAATGCCAGAGAGCATTACCAAAGGCCACTAATGGAATAAAGCAAAATATTGATCTCTTTGAATCAAGCAAGACTCCTCTGTCAGTATCAGCTAAACCTCAACTGCCTGGAGATACTGTGCAACAGTGGCAGATATATATATATATATATATAATTGGCTATTAGCTCTCTCCTTGGAGGAATAATTCATGGCTGATGCCACAAGCTTATGTCCTCTAGTGGTTAGGAGATGTTATAAACCACAGTAAGAACTTGTCACCCTTTATGGAAAAACCACAATTTGTGGATTAGCATACCATCCAAACATCTTGTGTCTATGCTCACAGCTTAGCTTGCCATAATAGTACTGTTTAAATGCCTGTTTAAATGCCTGTACATGTAATTGCTTGTGCTTTGTTAGTAGGATTAAAAAGGTACCCTGGATAAGCTGTCAATACATGAAGGGAAACAACCTGAACAGACAAGATTCCAAAATGACATCTCCAGAGAAAATAGACTGTTTTGCTTCTCACCTACTTGCGCCCCTTTCCCAAAGCCTAGGGAACAACTTGTGGAAGAGGAGGCGTGGTAGAATATAAGGGCTGCTGAGAGATTGGGGTAAATCTTGAGACTACAGCAATATACACTGGACTCTTATTTGATCAACATGCCTGTGCATACAAGCTTCTCCAATTGGACTATGGGAACCTTGGGTTGTTCAAAATATGAACATAGATACTTGCTAATTGGTTTTACATGAATGTTACTTACATTCATTGCTTTTGTTTGACAATCAGCTTACTTCATGGTTGGGATTTTTGGATATTAATTGGCCTTAGTGTGAAAATAAAGTTTCAGGTCTGACCTGTCCCCCACTGCCTAGCACTCAAAACAGCCTTGAGCAGCTTGCTATTCAAAACTCAGGTTCCTTTGGATTGTTAGCCTCATTCATGGGCTCCCCTGCCTCTCAGAAACATTTAAAAAAAATTAAAAGGGTGAGATGTGGGAAAACTTAGTTAAGATGGGTTAGATTCTAAGCCAATGGTACCTTCCTGGCCACACCCATGGGGTGGGGTGTAGTGACAAAAAGATTTAGCATTCAACCGTGAGAATTGAGTCATGATGGATATTTAAGCAGACATGTTGGAATAAAAGCTCTCTCTGCATTTGAACTTCAACCTGACTACATGTGCTGTGCTTTCCTGTGTGTATTTTCCACACGGGTAATCCCAGGATTAAGTGGGACCCACCACAAATCTCAGTACCAACACCACAGTATCCCACAGGTTCTGTTATGTTGTATTGTCTTTTTTGTTCAGTTCCATGAATACTTTTATTTCCTTTTTTATTTCTTCCCTGACCAATTCGTTATTCAGGATTGTATTGTTTAGTTTCCATGTGTTCTTGTAGCCAGTTAGACTTATTCTGGTGTTCATATTGAGCTTAATTGCACTGTGATCTGATAGAATGCATGGAATAATTTCTATCCCTTTTTATTTGTTGAGGTTCCTTTTGTGCCCCAGTATGTGGTCGAGTTTGGAGTATGTTCCATGAGGTGCTGAGTAGAAAGTATATTCTCTGGTATTTAGGTGGAATATTCTGTAGATGTCTGTGAGGTCTATTTGGTGTATTGTATTGTTCAGTACTGATGTCTTTCTGTTTCTTTTTTGGTCTGTTGATGTGTCCAAGTGGCTCAGTGGGGAGTTGAAGTCTCCCACTATTAGTGTGTGAGGATTAATCTGCATCTTGAGGTCTTGCAGAGCTCTGTAGACATTTAGGATTGTGAAGTCTTCATGGTTCACTCTTCCTTTGACAAGGATGTAATGGCCCTCTTTGTCTCTTCTGATTAATTTTACTTTGATATCTACTTTGTCTGATATTAGAAAGGGCACTACAGCTTGTTTCTTAGTACCATTTGCTTGGAATACTCTTTTCCATCCCTTCATTCTAAGGTGGTATCTGTCCTTGAGGGTGAGATGGGTTTCTTGTAGACAGCATATGGAATGTTTCAGTTTCCTAATCCATTCTCCCAGTCTTTGCCTTTTGATTGGGGAATTTAGAACATTAGTATTTAAGGTTATTATTGAGAGATGTGTATTGCTTCCTTTTACCTTGTTTTTTGTTTGCATTCTTGGTCTATTTTTATATTTACTCTGTTATGATTTTGTTGATTTCTCTCTTTAATTGTTTAGGGATAGTTGCTTCTTTCCTCTGTTCTTCAGATTGCTTTGAGGATTTTCTAAAGTGTTGGTTTCTTAGACATGTATTGTTTCATCTTGTTTATGTCGTGAAAGATTTTTCTTTCTCCTTCAACTATAATTGCCATTTTTGGTGGATATAGTAGTCTGGTTTAGCATCTAAAGTCATTTAGCACAGGGAATACTTTGGTCCACGTTCTTTTAGCTTTCATTGTTTGGGCTGAGTAATCAGCTGTTTTTCTAATGGGTTTCCCCTTATATGTAACTTGTGTTTTTTCTCTTGTGGCTTTCAGTATTTTGTCTTTGTTTTGAGCATCTAGTGTTTTAACAATTATATGGCACGGGGAGTTTCTTTCCTGGTCCTGTCTATTTGGTGTTCTATGTGCTTCTTGTATTTATATGGGATTGTCTTTTTTCAGTTTGGGGAAATTTTCTTCTATTATCCTGTTGAAGATCTGGTCAATAGTGCTGTCTTGGGACTCCTTTCCGTCCTCTATCCCTATGATGCAGAGGTTTGGCCTTTTCATAGTGTCCCACATTTCCTGGTTGTTCCACTCTTGTGTTTTTTTTTAATGTTTCGTAATCTTTATTTGGGCTTTCTAGTTGCTCCATATTATCCTGCAAGTCTGATATTCTTTATACTGCTTCTAAGATTTTTTCCCATCCTTTCCTGGTGGTTGGATGAATGTTCAATATCCTTTTTCATTTCATCCTGTGATTTCCTTAGATTTTCCACTTCCCTCTGGAGCCTGTCATTCTCATCTTGTAGCTACTTGGTTCACTGGTCAATTTCTTTTTTCATTTTGGCCTGGGATCTTTTCAGTATTTCAACTTCCTTCAGGAGTTTGTCATTTTCTCCCTTTAGGTCTTTCTTGAGTATTTTACTCTCCTTTTAGTTCTTTCCACCATTTTTCATTATCTCCCTCTAAGTTCTTCTTGAATTTTTCATTCTTTTCCCTTAGTTCTCTGATTTCTTTGAATGTGTGTACAGTTGTTTTTCTAAGGTCTATGTCTTGGCTTCTTTCTTCAGAGATCTCATTGTAGGGATCTTCTGGAGGGTTGGTAGAGTTCAGTGTGGATTTATTATGAGCCTTTCTCATGTTGTTTTGTTTTTGTGTCTTTGGCATGTGGATTTTGTCTGTTTATTTGTTTCTTTTAATTCTGTCACCTCAACATTGGCTGCCCAGATTATAATCATCAATGCTCTGCCCGTCAGGTCCTCTGCACCGGAGCTCCACTAGGATGATGGGTTGAGGGGGCACATTGGGATGGGTTGCTACTTTGGCCCACATGCTGGTAGGCCCCCAAGAGTCAAGGCAGGATCGCCTTGAATCACCAGAACCTTGCTGACTCAAGCAGGGTGTCTGGAGTCTGAGCTGGGACTTCTGGGGGCAGCTGGAATGCTATGCAGGGACAAGGCAGGTCTGCCTTGACTCACTGGAACCTCACTGACTCTGGGTAGGTGTCTGTAGTCCATGCTGGGACTTCCAGGGGCGGACGGCATGCCCCCAGGGACAAGGCAGGTCCACCTTGACTCACCGGAACATCACTCAAGAAATAAGGTATTTTAAATACGATTGACTTAGGGAGACTGCCTGAAAGTGCTTGACTCCTTCCTGACTCCTCTGCAGGCAGAGATTCCCGGCCCCAGTGCCGGGAATCTCTGCAGGTTAGTAGGGGCTCAGACCTTTTCAGATTGCCTGAGAGCTCCTCACACAAGCTCGTTGGTGAGGTTCTTAAATTATGCCATGCCCATTAGTCTACTTTGCAACCAAGTGTAGTCCCTCCCACTGCTCCTGGACATAGGCTTTCCTTCCCATCAACTCTGTTTGGGCCTTTGCACTATCCATCTGAGGCTTCTGAAGTGCTTCTCTCTAGTGCCACTACAACCTCCTGGAGAGCTGGAGTTTTCTGGTCTCTCCAATATAAAATCAAACAACCTAATGCAGAGACCAAGCAGCTTTCCATAACCAATCATAAAACAACCAAAGGGCATCAATATTAGAAGCAGAATGAGACTACAACTCAACAAAGTAAGCCGAGTTGCATACCAGAATCACATGCAGCAAATAAATCAGTATGCTAAAACCAAAATTTAAATAATAATAATAATAATAATATGTTACTACCAAATATTAACAGTCCTATAGAAGATTTCTACAATGAGAACCTCCAAGAGATAACCCAGGACACAGAATTTAAAAGAACATTCATAAATATAATCAAATAATTCAATGAACTTAAAGAACACACAAACAACTCAAACATCTAAAATAACATGGGAATAAACTGATAACTGAATGCACAAAAGAAAGAGAAATATTGAAGAAAACTAAGGCTGAAATGTATATGGAATTTAAAAACTCAAAAAACTAAGGCTGAAATGAATATGGAATTAAAAAACTAAAAAAAAAAGCCAATGTGAAACAATAGTAAACACTTTCCTGATAAAATGAAAATGGTAAACAATATCAAGATTGAATGACAAATTTAAGAACTTGACATGAAAAAGGTTAAAAAAAGAATGGAATATGTTGGAAATGAGAAAAATTTGAAAAAAGTCAATTATGCACTAATTTTTCTGTCAGTGTCATAAAACACCATGACAAAGGGAACTTATAAAAGTAAGAGTTTATTTGGCTTACTATTTGAAAGGGACAGGAATACAGCATGGCAAGGAGGCATGACAGCACAGGTGTCAGGCTTTTGAGCAGAAGCTAAGAACTAAATCTTCAAACAGGGAGTAACTGGATATCTGGCAAGGCTTAAGAACTTTCTAAGAATTCTTCCCATTGAAAAATGTTGATTCTAGAATGGTCAAACCTTCTAAGACCTCCTAAAACAGCACCACCAACTCCTAACAAAATGTATGAATAATTGGAGCCTCTGGGTGACATTGTCATTTAAACCATCACAATAGGCATAGAGGAAGGAGAAGAATCTCAAGTGAATGGTATTGATCACATAAACAGATCTATAGAAGAAAATTCCCCCTGATTAATGAAAGACATTCCCACTTAAGTATGAGAAGCACATAGAACATCAAATAGACAAGACCAGAAAAGAAACTCCTCACAAATTACCATAGTGAAAACATGAAAAGTATAGAATGAAGACAGGATACTGAAAGCTCAAAGAGAAAACAAGTCACATGTACAAGAAAACATCAAAAAAGACATAGAGGAGAGAAAAATGATAAGTAATGTTGAGCTGGTATGAAAAGCAGACAGAAACATATCAGTTGAAACCCTACTGAAAATTACACACATAACTGTACATGTGTTCACAAATACATATAGATCAAGGTTATACAGCATGAAACAATGCCAAACAGTTGTTGGCCTGGGTAGGCAAGAGAGTTCAGATTACACAAACTATTGGTACATCCCTTGATTGCCTCCCAAAATTTGAAGGTAAGACCTTATTTTTGAAGACGGAACATACTTTGGACACAGAATTGGAGCAATGGAGCTGGAACTGACCTGGAAGCCACCTCCCTGAAAACTATGTCTCACAGTTTTGGAGGAAATTATGCAAGCTTCTAAGGGGGAAAATAAAACAAAACTATCCATAGATTTAAGGTCTGATATCCATGACAATGACCCCAAAGCAAACAACTTTTCAGGTAGTAGTGGCACTTTACCTTGGGGGTAATCAACAGCTACATAATTGGACTTAAAGCCCACTCAGTGGGAGGGATATGTGGCACTGTAAGCATAGCCGAGGACACATGGCTGGACTGGTTATAGATGTTAGAGAAAACCCTTAGGTTGTCACATACCTAGTCAAATATAATTTCAAATATATTAAATACAGATCCTTATATTTGTAAACAAGTATGATAGTCATAACTCCTCAAATACTTCCTTTTTTGGTAGCATCAGAGACTGTTACAGAATTTCAGGACTGGTAACACAGAGATCAAGTGCCTATAAAAAAAACCTAAGTAGTAACACATCTACAAAAGAACCCCTGAACCTAAAGCTCATGGAACAGTGGGACAAGGGGTAGAGAGAATACTAATGCATCTCTCAACTCTTTTCAACTAAGCTCGCTCACACAACAGAGTGCAATGAACACAAAGGGCTACAAATGGGCAAAACAGAGAAAATAATTCTGCCATGTGGAGGTCCTGTCCTAAATTAAACACAACCTGTTCAGGGCTCAAGGATATTTGCACAATACAGCTTTGTGAGAGCCAAGAAGGAGCTGCTTTACCATACGGAAACCAAGTCTTCAGGTCCCTGGAACTTGCTTGTATATAGTTATAGGAAAGGTGTCATCATGTACAGTACCTGTGCAAACTCAAATAGATAAATCCCAGCACAGAATTGTGGAAATGGGCAACAGGCCCTAATCTTGGCTAAAGAACTATTGACAACTGATTAATGGTGGGTGAGAAAGAGTTATCTTCAAGCGAGAGACCTTAGATTGACTGGAATTTGGTGGATGAACTTGCACTAAGGGATGTCTAGGTAGACTAAATTGATTCAATAAGCATTAATATAAATGACTGAATACATGCAGTTTGGATGATGGATGGGGAAGGGGTTTGAAGATAATTGAGATGTTTTGTATGAAATATGCAAATATTAAATAAAAATAAATTCTTAAAGGTAGTTTACTTGTTTATAATAAATTAATCATTAGGAGCAATCATCATCTCAGAAAAAAAAATCATTAAAATACAAAGATTTTTCTGAGAATTCAATCCTCTATTTTCCATTATGTTCTGACCTCTCCACCATGAGTCCTTAAAATGTTCTCAGAGAGAAAATGGAAATAAATATCACTCAGGCCCACATTCTTGAATGACTGATGTTTTTTAATTAATCAGTGTTCCTTGTTTTCATTTCCATTTTTTTCACTAAGTCACTTTTTCTTTTAAGAGATACTGTTCACTTATAAATCACATCATTTACTCTTTTCCAAAAGAACAATATTTGAATGGTATTTTTAGTAAAACCTGGTCTAGTTTTGCACTAGGTCATTAACAAGTTAATAGTTTATTACTTTAATTGGGCTAATTTATGTGCAGAAAGCACTGTTTTAAGTATTAACATGTGTTCAGAAACTTGCATTTAATTATCAATTTTTCTATATAATTGAAAGTGGGGAGAAATAGGCAGAGTCAGCACTTAAAGTTTAAACTGACAAGAACAAGAAAAAAAAAACAGTTTCATTTTTCTCCCCTTTAATATTTATTTTTTGTTGTTTATTTTTAATTTTTTTTGTTGTTTATTTTTAAGGGACTCTACAATATAATGACACAGTTGTTTGCAGATAACATTGATGTTACTCAGTATGTCATACAATTAGGTAATTGGTGCATTTTGCAAGTATCTATGTCCAAATTTGGAACAACCCAAGGTTCCCATAGTCCAGTTGGAGAAGCTTGTATGCACAGGCATGTTGATCAGTTAGGAGTCCAGACTATATTCCTGTAGTCTCACAATTCACCCCTATCTCTCTGCAGCCCTTACAATCTACCACGCCTCCTCTTCCGCAGTTTGTTCCCTGGGCTTTGGGAAAGGGGCACAAGTGGGTGAGAAGAAAACAGTCTAATTTCTTTGGAGTTGTCATTTTGGACTCCAGTCTGTTCAGCTTTGCTAATGGTTACATGAGTGTTACTTACATTCACTGCTTATTGTTTGCCAATCAGCTTACTTCATGGTTGGATTTTTGGATATTTATTGCCATTAGTTGAAAATAAAGTTTCAGGTTGACCTGTCCCCCCACTGCCTGGCACTCAAAACAGCCTTGAGCAGCTTGCTATTCAAAACTCAGGTTCCTTTGGATTGTTAGCCTCATTCATGGGCTCCCCTGCCTCTCAGAAACATTTAAAACAACATTAAAAGGGTGAGAGGTGGGAAAACTTAGTTAAGATGGGTTAGATTCTAAGCCAATGGTAACTTCCTGGCCACACCCATGGGGGGGGTGTAGTGACAAAAAGATTTAGCATTCAACCGTGAGAATTGAGTCATGATGGTATTTAAGCAGACATGTTGGAATAAAATTTCTCTCTGCATTTGAACTTCAACCTGACTACATGTGCTGTGCTTTTCGTGTTGTATTTTCCACAGGGTAGTCCTAGGATTAAGTGGGACCCACCACAAATCTCAGTACCAACACCACAGTATCCCACAGGTTCTTTTTATGTTGTATTGTCTTTGTGTTCAGTTCCATGAATACTTTTATTTCCTTTTTTTATTTCTTCCCTGACCAAATTCGTTATTCAGGATTGTATTATTCAGTCTCCATGTGTTCTGTAGCCCAGTTCGACTTATTCTGGTGTAATATGAGCTTATTTGAACTGTGATCTGATTAGAATGCATGGGAATAATTTTATCCCTTTTTTATTTGTTGAGGTTCCTTTGTGCCCAGTATGTGGTCGATGTTTGGGATTATGTCCATGAGGTGTGAGTAGAAAAGTAATCTCGTGTATTTAGGTGGAAATATTATCTGATAGATGTTCTGTTGAGGTCTATTTGTGTAATTGTATTGTTCATTAGGTTCTTACCTGATGTCTTGTCTGTTTCTTTTTGGTCTGTGATTGTGTCGGCAATGTGGCTTCACGTGGGGAGGTTGAAGTCTCCGCAACTATTAGTGTGATGAGTGATTAAATACTGGCTATTCTTGAGGTCTTGCAGAGCTCTGTAGACATTTAGGATTGTGAACAATGGTCTTCTTGGTTCCTTTGCACAAGGATTGCTATTTAGAGGGAGCGCCTTCTTATGTTCTTCCTGTTAATTTCTTTGATATCTACTTTGCTCTGATATTAGAATAAGGGAAGTCACGTGCGCTTGTTCTTATCACCATATATGGCTTGGAATCACTTATTACCATTCCCTTCTCATTGTAAGGTGGTTATGGTACTTGGATGGGTGAGAGGGTTTCCTTAGTAAACAGACATCATGAAGTTTACAGCTTCCTTAATCCATTCTCCCAGTCTTCTTTGCACTTTTGTATTTTGGGGAATTTTTAGAACATTAGTATCTATAAGGTTATTAATTGAGAAAGATGTGATTGCTTCCTTTTACCGCTTTTGGTTTTTTGTTTGCATTCTTTGTCTAAATGTTTTATATTTACTACCTGTTTATGATTTTTGTTGATTTCCTCTCATTTATTGTTCTAGGGATAGTTTTCTTCTTTCCTCTGTTCTTCAGATTGCTTTGAGGATTTTCTTAAAGTGTCCTGGTTTCTTATGACATGATCTAGTGTTCATCGTTTAGATGCTGGTGAAAATTTTTGCTTTCTGCCTTCAACTATAATATGCATTTTTGCTGGATAGTTTAGTCGCTGGTTTAGCATCATAAAGTCATTTAGCAGCAGGGAATGACTGTGGTCCAGTTCTATCTTAGGCGTTCCATATGTTTGGGTGAGAAGAAAATCGAATGTACCCCTGTTTTTCTAATGGGTTTCTCCCTTATATGTAACCTTGTGTATTTTTCTCTCTTTGTTTGTCGGTTCGTTCAGATTTTGTCTTTGTTTTGAGCATCTAGTGTTTTTATACATATTCTTTAGTGGGTAGTGGTGGCTGGGTGACGTTTCTTTCGTGGTCTGCGGTCTATGTGGTGTCTACTTGTGCTCTTGTATTTATAATGGGATGGGTGTCTTTTTCCAGTTTGTTGCGGAACACTCTTTCTCTCGACTAGTTACTTTTCTTCTAGCTTATGACCCTCGTTGAAGATACTAGTCTAATAGTGCTAGGTTTGGAGGCCCTTCTCAGTCCTCTATACATGAGCTGCATAAGTATATGGCCTATTTCAAGGGTGATCGAACTGGTATTCCAGCATCGGCACCCTCGTTTTCCGATTGTTGGTTTCATAGTTGTCTGCACGCGTGGTTGTTTTACCTTGTGTTTTTTTTAATGTCTGTCCGTAATAATTTATTTGGGCTTTCTAGTTGCATTCATAGTGGGTTACTACTTCTGCAAGTCCTTAAGATTCTTTATACTGCTTTCAAGATCTTTTTCGCCATACCTTCCTGGTGGCTGGATGAATGTGTTAAGTATCCTTTTCATTTTCATCCTGTGCATTCCTTTAGATTTTCCACTATCCTACTCTGGAGCTCTGTCATTGCTCATATTGTAGCTACCTGATTGTCACCTTGGTCCATAATTTCTTTTTTTCAATGTTGGCCTGGGTATGTTTTCAGTATTTCAACTCCTTCAGGAGTTTGTCATTTTCACCATTCAGAGTCTTTTCTTAGATGTAATTTTTACTCTCATCTTTTAGTTCTTTCTCCACCGATTTTTCAATTATCTCCCTCTAAGTTCTCTTGAATTTTTCATTCTTTTCCCTTAGTCTATGTTCTGTGAATGGTGTGTACAGTTGTTTTTCTAAGGTCTATGTCTTGGCTTCTTTCTTCAGAGATCTCACTGTAAGGATCTTCTGTAGGGTTGGTAGAGTTTTGTGTGGATTTATTATGAGCCTTTCTCATGTTGTTTGTTTTTGGTTCTTTGGCAGTTGGATTTTGTCTGTTTCTTTTTTTTTCAATCTGTCACCCACATTGGCTGCCCAGATTATAATCATCAATGCTCTGCCCGTCAGGTCCTCTGCACCGGAGCTCCACTAGGATGATGGGTTGAGGGGGCACATTGGGATGGGTTGCTACTTTGGCCCACATGTAGGTAGGCCCTCAAGAGTCAAGGCAGGATCGCCTTGAATCACCAGAACCTTGCTGACTCAAGCAGGGTGTCTGGAGTCTGAGCTGGGACTTTGGGGGCAGCTGGAAGCTTGTCAGGGACAAGGCAGGTCTGCCTTGACTCAATGAAACCTCACTGACTTGGGTAGGTGTTCTGTAGTCCATGTGGGGACTTCCCGTGGGCGGACGGCCTGGCCCCCCGGGACAAGGCAGGTCCACTTGATCCACCGGAACATCACTCAAGAAATAAGGTATTTTAAATACGATTGACTTAGGGAGACTGCCTGAAAGTGCCTGAATCCTTCTGACTCCTCTGCAGGCAGAGATTCCCGGCCCCAGTGCCGGGAATCTCTGCAGGTTAGTAGGGGCTCAGACCTTGTCAGATTGCCGAGCGTCCTCACACAAGTCGCGTGGGGCGGGAGGTTCTTACATTAGTGCCATGCCCAGGGGGACGGGGCAACCAGTTGAGTCCCGCCCACGCTCCTGGACAGAGGCGGGCCGGCCCCGCACGCGGGTGGGGCTCGGGCACGCGTCCATGCGGAGGCTTGCGAAAGGGCGGGCTCTCGAGGCCACGACATACCGACGGGAGTAGCTGAGTTCTGGCTTCTCCAATATAAAATCAAACAACCTAATGCAGAGACCAAGCAGCTTTCCATAACCAATCATAAAACAACCAAAGGGCATCAATATTAGAAGCAGAATGAGACTACAACTCAACAAAGTAAGCCGAGTTGCATACCAGAATCACATGCAGCAAATAAATCAGTATGATAAAACCACAAATTTTATATCATATAATAATAATAATAGTTACTACCAAATAGTCACAGGTTTCCTATAGACGATTTCTAACATATGGGACACCTCCAAGAGATTAATCCCAGGACACCAGAATTTAAACGAAACATTCATAAAATATATCAAATAATTCAATTGAACTTAAAGAACCACACTAAACAACTCCAAACACTCTAAATAACATGGGAATTAACCTGATACTGAATGCCACAAAAAGAAAGGAAATATGACGAAAACTAAGGCTGAAATGTATATGGAATTTAAAAACTCAAAAAACTAAGGCTGAAATGATATGGGAATTAAAAACTAAAAAAAAAAAGCAATGTGGAAACAATAGTAAAACACTTTCCTGCTAAATCAAAAGCTGGCAAACAATATAAGATTAATGACAAATTAAGACTTGACTATGGAAAAAGGGTAAAAAAGAATGGAATCGTTGGAAATTGAGAAAAATTTGAAAAAGTCACATTATGCACAATTTTTCTGTCAAGTGTCATAAAACACCATGACAAAGGGAACTTATAAAAGTACAGAGTTTATTTGGCTTACTATTTGAAAGGGACAGGAATACAGCATGGCAAGGAGGCATGACAGCACAGGTGTCAGGCTTTTGAGCAGAAGCTAAGAACTAAATCTTCAAACAGGGAGTAACTGGATATCTGGCAAGGTTAAGAACTTCTAAGAATTCTTTCCCATTGACAATGTTGATTTCTAGAATTGGTCCAAACCTTCTAAGACCTCCTAAAAAAACAGCACCACCAACTCCTAACAAAATGTATGAATAATTGGAGCCTCTGGGTGACATTCATTTAAACCATCAACAAATTCGGCATAGCGGAAGGAGAAGAATCTCAAGTTAATTGTATTGATCACATAAACAGATCTATAGACGAAAATTCCCCTGTAATGAAAAGGACATTCCCACTAATATGAGAAGCACATAGCACATCAAATAGACAAGAACACGAACCCCGAAAACTCCTCACCAAAATTACCATAGTGAAAACATGAAAAGTAACCCTTTATAGAGAAACCACAGTTTGCGGATTAGCATACCATCCAAGCATCTGTGTCTAAGCTCACAGCTTAGCTTGACATAATAATTAGTACTGCTTAAATGCCTGTACATCCAATAGCTTGTGCTTTGTTAGTATGACTAAAAAGGGAATCACTGGAAAAGCTGTCAACCCATGAAGGGAAACAACCTGAACAGACTGGAGTCCAAAATGACAATTCCAAAGAAATTAGGCTGTTTTCTTCTCACCCACTTGTGCCCCTTTCCCAAAGCCCAGGGAACAAACTGCGGAAGAGGAGGCATGGTAGATTGTAAGGGCTGCAGAGAGATAGGGGTGAATCGTGAGACTACAGGAATATAGTCTAGACTCCTAACTGATCAACATGCCTGTGCATACAAGCTTCTCCAACTGGACTATGGGAACCTTGGGTTGTTCCAAATTTGGACATAGATACTTGCAAAATGCACCAATTACCTAATTGTATGACATACTGAGTAACATCAATGTTATCTGCAAACAACTGTGTCATTGTATTGTAGAATCCCTTAAAAATAAATAAAATAAAATAAAATAAAATAAAAAAATAAAAAAATAAAGGAATTGTCCTTCCACACTATAATTCATGAGAAATTTAAAAAGTTAACGGGTAAAACCTTTCAATTTTGAATAAATCATGACAGTGCCAAAGGGAAGTCCACAAATATTCTTTTTTTTTTTTTTTTTTTTTTTTTTTTTTTTTTTTTTGAGACAGGTTCTCCCTGTAACCCCAGCTTTCCTGGAGCTCGCTCTGTAGACCAGGCCAGCCTTGAACTCATAAAGATCCACGTGCCTCTGCCTCCCAAGTGCTAGGATTAAAGGAGTGTGCCACCAAATATTCTTTTGAAGCCAGCATTATGGACTAGTGCAAGTGTAAGAGCAGTAAACTGATGATGGAACCTTGGTCCATCTTGATGTATGGGAAAGTTTTAGGCTGTGTGAGAGCATTCATTAGAATTATGAAACATGTCCCATCCTATTCTCAAAAGATTTTTTGTCCTGCTCCCCATTTTTACAGCTGAGGGAGATCTGGAAAAGTTATCAGAATGATCAGCAAATTACTCAATAGAAGACTGTGAGTACCAAAAGTGACAACTTTCCATTAAGTGATGGAAATATATTTTATGTTCCAGTGAATTAATAATTTATTTCTAAATATTTATCTATTATTCAGTCTTATTATTCTTAGAAAGTCCTGTTCTCCCAAAGCTTAATCCACAACTCTCCATGATTTTTCTAATATTCAATTCATAATCTAAAAATATAATTTGAATAATAAATTTGATACATGCAACATTCTTAGAAATAATTTTATAAACTGTACATTACATAAAGATGTCTTCGACCTCATCATATTCAAATAATGCTTTTGTTTCATGCCTAAATAATAACATTAGAACTTAAACTCTCAAATAGATATAATAAATAAATTATTTTTTAAAAATCATTACATTTCAATGATTTGGTATCTCCACACAAAATTTGGACAATGCGTTCTTGGGATTAAGTAATCATAAGTATTGATGCTTTAGAGTATCATTCCTTGGTATTGACCTATATTTTCCTCAAATATTAAGTTCCAAAATGTACTCATTCTGTGGTACTTTGTTTTTTCAGGGGGAGACTGCCTAGCTTATGTTATATCAAATTTATTGCACAGTGAATGTATTGATCATTGGAAATAATATGCAGTGCTTTTAATTTAACACTGCTAATAAAGTAAATACCCTGTATATTTTGAAATTTGAGTGAATGCATGAATTAGGAAGCAAAGTTCTTAAGCATGAAGCTTAGAGGAACAGAAGAAAAATTGAGCAGGATGCATTGTGCCTAGTAAGCAAAGGAATAAAAATGAATAACATATCTGAAAACATTTAATAATGTCACTTTACCTGCCACTGTATGTGAACACATAAAATTCATTATTATTGTTGTTATGGTATGTATAAAATTCTACATGCTTTACTTTCAGGTTAGGAAGGATTTCCATGAAACTGCAAAAGAGTTTTCTGGTTAGTAAGAAGATAACTTCCTTATAGACAGGACATGTACATCACCATGAAATGCAAACATTTTTAAAACTCTTTTGGGATGCCAGGCATTAAACGAAATGTCTCATGTATTCTAAACAAATACTGTGCTACTGAGGTACATCTCAGCATAAAATTTCATTGTCATGTTCATTTTCTACATCAAAATATTTTACTAATTAAATTTCTTACTCTGGGTATTGACATATTTTGAAATAATTTAAGAAAATTTTGTAAGATTTAACATTTGGAACTTATATCATCATTATTTTAGACTTGTAAAATTAACAAAATACTTATTCAAAATTTACTTATCAGTTTCTCCAAGGGAAATAAATTTCCTTTTAATATGATGCTGTGATTTAACACAAATTTTTATTAATTATTGAAGAAAAATGATTATATTATATTATATAACTGGCAAAACCATTCCTCATATCATATCCCTCTACTAGCACTCTACAAAATTCTGGTACTAATTTGTGATGTTTTAGTAGAAATTCTAATTTTCTGCTATTGAATTGTTTCAATAACATCACAGTCTGTATCCTATTACTGACTTTCATGAACAGCATGAGACAATTGGGTTTGGGTAATGTAGTTGTAGATCAAAGAGGTTTATCATATAAATGACTATCCACAGGAGTACATAACTCTGATGAGATTTACTTCATTTGTTTTTAGGAAATAAAAAAGTATCAATAGATTTCACAATGCATAATTAAAATACCAACTGAAAACACTGGCTGCATGAATTTCTACTGTTACCTCCTGTTTTCAGAATTCGTCCAGTATTTCAAATACATGGAGCCAGGACCCAATATGCAGGACAAGATGCTTTTTATCTTTATATCATATATTATAGATCAAGTATTTGGTTATTTTTCCTCTTACATTGTAAAAATAATTAATGAAAATTTGATGCAGAGTTAGTCTATCATAAAATTGATAAAGGCATTAGCAAATAATTGAAAGAGACATTAGAATACATAATTAAATATTTCATGTGATTTTCATAGGCAAAATTATTGGATAATGACTGTTCTTTGAATTTTACATTCTTTAAAAAATTTATTATGTTTTTGTGCATTTCATATAATGGAACTTATTTAATTTAGAACCCCCTCACTCATCCATATGCTCATACCCCCCCTCCTCTGGATTCAAGCATTCTGTCATATATGCATGTTAAGTCCTATCTGTCAAGCATTCATATGTACCAAGAAGTCCCTTGGTGCAAGTTCATCTGCTGCAGGCTACTCAGGCTATCTAGAGTAACTCCCTGTAAGATCTGTTCTCCCCCACCAAGCAATAATCAGTTGCCAATAGTTCTTTGGCTAGAGTTGGGGCCTTCTGATCATTTTCCTCTTTCTATGCTGGGTTTTTGACCTGTTGAGTTGGCACTGTAAATACAGCCAAATACACAGGTCTGGGGAGATCATAGTTCCTCTAGAAAACCTTATCTTTGTTACATCTCGAGGCAAATGAAATCTCTTGCCACATCCTAAATGTGGAATCATATATTTACAGACAAGTGTACCTCATCAAAGAAGCTTATTTTATGTTTTTTTTTTTTTTTTTTTTTTTTTTTTTTTTTTTTTTTTTTTTTTTTTTTTTTTTTTCGTCTTTTTTTGATACAGGGTCTCCCTTTAGTCCCAGCTGGCCTGGACTCACTATGTAGACCAGGATGGCCTTGAACTCACAAAGAGATACACCTGCCTCTGCCTCCAGAGTGCCAGGATTAAAGGTGTGTGCCACCAAAACTGGCTTGAAGCTACTTTTTGTAACAGAAGGAAATGTTACTGAGTTCCACAACTAGTCACACACAAGAGAATATATGTCTGAGAGTGCCCAACTCTAAGAGACATATCTACAGTGGAAGTTCTACACCTAAGGCTTATGGAACATAGCAGAACATGGCATAGAGAGAATAGTAATACACCCCTCAATCCTCACCTGTAAAGCTCTATCACAAAATAAAATGTGTTATACACAAAAGCTGAAATTGTCTAATTTTTAGATAATGAGAGACTGCAGAGCACATGTTCCTGGATAGGTCACACACACACACACGTGTGTGTGTGTGTGTGTGTGTGTGTGTGTGTGTGTGTGTGTGTGTGTGTGTGTGTGTGTGTGTGTGTGTCTTTTTGAGACAGGGTCTCCCTGTAGCCCCAGCTGTCCTGGCATTCACTCTGTATACGAGGCTGGCCTTGAACTCACAAAGATCTGCCTGCCTCTGCCTCCCAAGTGCTAGGATTAAAGGCGTGCGCCACCATGCCCAGCAAGGACACTTATATTAACCCTCCCTGACATTCTTATCAGACAGAACCTAGATCCTGAGTTTCCTAAAGTAATGTACCTTCACATGAATGGAAAATTAGCACAGAATGGACTAATAACATTCCCCTAAGATTTTCTTTTAAATCTTACCTTACTTTCATAAATATAACAAAGAATAAAATGTGTTTATACTTAAAGAAACTGAAACTAGTTATAACTGGTAAACTTTCAAACAATACAAATTAATTTTCAGTTAGGATGCTGCTGCTATTCCCTTTCACAGCCGCATTCAATAATGTCACATAGGGCTGTACTTTTTATAATAAAGCAGTATTGTAATTTTATTCTAGTGTCATAAATCAAAGGGAAATGTTCCACTTATAGCTCCAAGAGAATAACAGATTTGTTTTGACAAGTAAAATCATCTCTTGAATTTTCTATCAACTAACTATGTGGTATTTTATTATAAATGCCATCAAATTAATGGGAACAGAAAGTAACTAATCCAATAAAAAGAAAGTACTTTATCTTTATTTAAATTCACCATGTTCATCAGGATGTAATACAATGTAAAATGTGCATTCAATTTTCAGGTATAAGATAAGAAGAGGAAAAATCTGTGCGGAGCATCAAGCATATAAGGAGAAAATGGACAAATGTGTCCTTGGGACCATTTTCCACACTGTGTTCTTAGTTGTGTGGTTAATTTTGTTCCATCTCAAAATACAAACTGCCATGATTATATAACTTAAGCTGTGTATTTAAATTTATCCCTCTTAAATTTTTCTTTTAGCTTTTATTTTGTAGTTTTCATTTAGTTGCCACAGTTATGAGCTTTTAGTTTTCAGTGTTACATGAGTACTAATGTTTCATCTTTTGTTATTTTAATTTTAAAATGCACAGGTAATATAAATAGAGAGATGTGCACATAATATATAAAACATTGTCTACTGTCTCTTTTATTATTATAACATGCTATTGAAATAGTCAATATATTCAGGAAGTTATATCTCTTATTATTCATTCCCTGAACTTGGTGAGATGGCTTAGCAGTTCAGAGCACTGGCTGGTCTTTCACCTGGTTTCAGTTCCTCGCTCCCACATGGTAGATAACAATAGTCCATAATTCCAGTTCCAAGGGATCCAACACCCTCTTCTGGCTTTTGTGGGCTTTGCAAGACATGGACACACGTATTTATCTTCTGACAAGACATACATACACATAAAATGGAAAAAAATATATATATTAATAATACAAGAAAATAAATTCATTCTCTGCTGGTTTTCCAAATAGTGTTAATTTCACTGTAAAGAACTTGCCTGCACAGTTTTAATTATGGACCTGACACACATTGGAGGAAGGAAACTCAATATATGAATGTTCTCTATTGGATTTTCTCTGGCCATGTTTATGAGACATTTTTTTTTAATTCTTAATTGATGTGAGAGGCTGGTACATTGCATGCAGCCCTACCCCTGAGCAGATTATCTTGGATTATATGAGAAAGCAGATGGAGCATGGGTCAGAGTTAAAGCAATAAACTCCAATAAGCTATGTTTTTCCATGGTCTCTGTTTTAGTTCCTGCCTCAAAGTTCCTGGCTTGAGATCTTGCCCTGAGTTATTTCCATGATGAAGTGTCATGTGGAAGCATAAAATGAAATAAGCCATTTTCTTCCCTTATTGGGAGAAAGTCACTAGCATAGAATTTAAATGTGGTTGTGCTTGTCCCTGTTAGACTTAAAGTATGGTCTTATTAGCTATCAGACATGGGACTCTACCTTTCCCCCTCCAAATTATAGTTTTTTTAATTTCTTTTAATTTTATTTATTTCTGTATGTGTATGAATGTACTGTCTGCATGCAAGTTTGTGCACCGGGTCGTGCAATGCCGCGGAGGTCAGAAGAGGGTGTCGGATTCCCCTGGAACTGGAGTTCTCCTGGAATTGGAGTTTCAGAGGGTTCTCAGCCGCCATGTGGGTGCTGGGGATCAAACCTGGGTCCTCTGTAAGAGCGGTCAGCACTCTTAACCGCTAGGCCATCTCTCCAGCCCCCAAATTATAGTTTAATGATGACTTCTAAGGTGGGGAAGTAGTCAGTGTTCCATCATGTACTGACTGATGAACATGCTAAGCTCCTTTGGATATTCCCAAACCCACAGATAGTTTATAAAAGTTAAATCTAGTGGGGTATGAAACAAAACAAAAAGCCTTGAAAATGAAAAAGTAACTTGTAGGGAAAGGGGGACTGGTTTGAGAAAGGTTGGGAGGTAAATAAGAGAGGGTGTGGTGAGAAATCAGAATGAATCTTACAACTATATAAAATTGTCAGAAAAAATTAATAAAAACTTTAAAGTCTAACTTTTATATTAGAATGAAATCTTGGGCTTTTTTCACTATAAAAGGAAAGAAAGTTGGATCAGCTGGTAATGGCACTTGCCACCCAGCACAATAATCTTAATTATGCTCCAGTCTCACATGGGAATGGATGCACATACATTATTAATTAATACAATGCAATCAAAATTCTGAATCTGGTATATGCTAACTGAAATTTCTTTACATACATTATACAGAACAACAACAGGAAATTTTACTCTTTAACCTTACAGACCTAACCCAACTTTGCAAAACCATTGGGCAATGTAGGTTATGTTTATCAAACACATTAAAATGCATTATAAATGGTTCTTAATAGGTATTTGCACAAACAATAGTCAATATTCAAGATATTTAGATCTTTGTAAAATGTCTCCTTTTTAAAGCAAGATTATAGACAAAGCTTAAAATTCCATAGTGGGTGAATTTTTACTATGATGTAAAATGTTATACTTACATCTGTATATAGCCAAACTTCAATGTGGTTGTTCAGATATCTACTTTCTCTCAGCTGAAGAAGTGTATGCTCATTTTTGCAAATGCGAATACAAAATTAAAGAGATTTTTATTATCACCACCAAATATAAGATGGTGAGGATCTCTCTCTCTCTCTCTCTCTCTCTCTCTCTCTCTCTCTCTCTCTCTTTCTCTCTGACAGACAGACACACACACAAACACAAAGACATGTAATAAGAAAAACTTTAACTGAATTGAAAATTTTGGCTATATCATTCAAAATTTAAAACACATTCTTGTAGGGGATCTGTTCTAATGTTGTAGTCACTCACATAGAAAATGGCAAGTTTCAAGAAATATTCATTTTATTATTAATGTATGATTTTGAAATGAAATAAAATATTAAATCAAAATTATTTTGTTAGTATGTAAATAGTTTTTATGTATTATATCATTTTTCTATGGTAATTTTTGAGAAAGTGTCTCCTATCTCCAGCTGTCCTGGAACTCACTGTGTAAACAAGGCTGGATCTGAAATCATAGAGATCAGCCTGACTCTGCCTCCCAAGTGCTGGGATTAAAGGCGTGTACCACCACACCCAGCCCTGTATCTGCTATTTTCAAAGAAGTTTACCTAATCAACAGAATACAAATTTAGGAATTGCTTTAAAATATAATTTTAAATTAAATTATACTATCATGTTTTAGCCACTAAAATAGATTGAAGAATATAAATATTTTTTTATTTATTAGTTTATGTGTGTGAGAGTACTATCTGCATGTACATGCAATGTTGCAGAGGTCAGAAAAGGATGTTGATTTTCCTGGAACTGGAATTAAAGATGGTTCTTATCTGCCATGTGGGTGCTGGGAATCAAACCGAGGTCGTCTGCAAGAGCAGTCGGTGCTCTTAACCGCTGAGCCATCTTTCCAGGCCCAAGAATATAAATCTTAATGATGGAATCTCATTATAGGGTTAATATAAAATTATTTTAATTAAATGTGTAGTAAGCTCCTCTAGAACAGCTGAAGAAGTTCAAGTCACAGGAGAGGAGTGGAGGTGAGTAGATCGCGAAATCAACACACAGACACTGAGAGTAGGGTGAAAGGCAGGGAGAATGCATGCTCCTGATAAACTAGTTTAATTTGGGAAGGATCAGGCTTTATGTATCACCATCCTCTGCTTCTTCTGGAAGTGTATCAGCTGCTGATAAAACCATCAACTCAGCTGTTGCTTCTGAACAGAGGTTAAGTCTGTTCTGCAGGTGCGTAACAATCTATATTTCCACCCCTTTGCTTTTAAACAAACAAGCAAGCAAGCAAACAAACAAACAAAAATGGTGGGAGCCTCTACTTCTAGCATTCCAACATCAGACTGTGCCTGTCTTAGGTTGTTCTGAATAACAGGATCTTACCCGTCATTGGCTAACCAGCCAACAATTGAGGAAAATACTAGTTACAGTGTCGGTCTGGGTGGAAGTAGAGGCATGCCAACATCTGACTGTGCCTGTCTTAGGTTGTCCTGATTAACATGATCTTACACATCATTGGCTAACCAGCCAGCCACTGCATGGGGATTTACCCCTACACATCATGAATGACAGAGAGCTAAACACAAAAAGATGATGTTTTCAGAAATGCTCAAGCACGAGTGGATGTTCTCAGCACCAATAGTAAAAACTGATTATTTGATGGATTTGTAGCAGGTATTGAAATTACAAATCATGCAGCTGCAACACTTGAATACGACCAAATTTCAAGGCTATTTTAGCATCTGATATCAATGTAGCACAGAAAGATAATAAAACAATGAACAATCACCTTGTAGCACAACTCAATCCCTTTCCCCAAAGAAAATCCTGCCATTCCCCCATTTTTTATCATCATTTATTAGTATACTCAAAAATTTTAGAATACAAGGTCATTATGAACCTCGAGGTCCCCGCCCCCAATAAAAGCTGGCAGTACATAACTCAGGATTTCAAAGCTGGGTGTTCCAGCATTACTATGTAAAGCCTTTCAAAAGGAATAGAATTGAAAAAGAAAAAGGACAAAAGTAAGCTGTAATTTTACACAATCATCAACTTTTTTGAAAAGCCAGTGTCTCTACAATTAGTATTGAATTCAGTTGATCTTGTAGACTTAAGAAAAAATCATTTAATAGATGGATCATATGATGGTGTTTATGCTTGTATGCCTAGGACTTTGGTTGACCATGCAAAACAATTAGTAAATATATGATATTCACATTTTTTTTTAAATTTTTTTTTATTAATTTTTTATTTCTGTATGTGTATGAATGTATTGTCTGCATGCAAGTCTGTGCACCCGTGTCGTGCAATGCCGCGGAGGTCAGAAGTGGGCGTCTGATTCCCCTGGAGCTGGAGTTCTCCTGGAGTTGGAGTTTCAGACGGTTCTCAGCCGCCATGTGGGTGCTGGGGATCGAACCCGGGTCCTCTGCAAGAGCGGTCGGCGCTCTTAACCGCTAGGCCATCTCTCCAGCCCCTGATATTCACATTTTATAGTTTGCATGTGCATATCTAGTCTGGAATGCCACATAATTTTCTGCACAAAAAGATGGAAACTTGAAGTGGTCACTTTGTTTGACAGAACCAACATGAGACAATTATAATGACTGATAAACACACACAAAAACTTAGACTGAGAGGACACTAGACACACTTTACATACAAAAACTTAGACGCATGCAAAACATGATTACATGAATCTTAGACACATGGAAAGATAGTCGACCTAGATATAAAGCATGTAAAGGTTGGGTTTCATTTTTCTTGATCCTTCTTCAATGGTATCACATAGGCTTCATGGAGGATCCCCTTCTCTGGCTGATATGAGGATCAATTTTCTGTGTCCAAATAGGGACAAACCTTTTTCGAGGCTACCTGTTCCTTTAAATGTATCACAGGTGTGCTGCCTTCCATGAGGTGATCAAAGACCTCAACATGAAACCGCAAACTCTGAAAGCAATAGAAGAAAAATTGGCAGCAGCCTAGAAAACATAGGTGTAGGAAAAAAACTTCCTAAATCAGACAGCAGGTGCACAAGAATTAAGGTCGAGAATTGACAAATGGGACCTCATTAAACTCAAAAGCTTCTATACATCAAAAGAAACAATCAAGGAAGTGAAGAGAAATCACACAGAGTGGGAGGAAACCTTCACCACAGATACATCTGACAAAGCATTGATTTCCAGAGTATATAAACTACTCAAAAAAAAAAAAACAAAGAAGAAAGACTAAAAATGGCCCACTCAATAGATGGAGCAAAGATCTGAACAGAGACTTCACAAACGAGGAATTAAAGATGGCTGAGAAAGATCTTAAAAAAAAGTGTTCAACTGCACTAATAATTAAGGAAATGCAAATCAAAACCACTTTAAGATATCATCTTACTCCAATAATACTGGCTAGGATCAAGAAAACATATGATACCAAGTGCTGGGGAGGTTGTGGGGAAACCACTGCTGGTGGGAATGTAAACTGGTACAGCCACTATGGAAAGCAGTGTGGAAAACCCTTGAAAGACTTGGAATGAACTTGCTACCTGACCCAGCCATACCACTCCTGGGCATGTACCCACATCCTCATCTTACAGTAGAGATACACGAACAGCCCTGTTTATTGCAGGTCTCTTCACAATAGCAAAGACCTGGAACCAACCCAAGTGCTCCTCAACTGACTAGTGGATAGAGAAAATGTGATACATATACATAATGGAGTTTTATGCAGAGGTAAAGAAAGACGACATCATGAACTTTGCAGGTACATGGATGGAGCTAGAAGACATCATGCTGAGTGAAATAACACAGCCCCAGAAAAACAAATGATGAATGGTATCCATCATCTGTGGATGTTAGTGCCAATTACCTAATTGTATGGCAAACTGAGCAATGTCAGTGTGATCTGAAAACAACTGTGCTCTTATATTGTAGAATCCCTTAAAAAATAAACAAATAGGGCCAGGTGTGGTGGTGCACACCTTTAATCCTAGCTTGGAGGCAGAAGCAGGTGGATCTCTGTGAGTTCAAGGTCAGCCTGGTCTACAGAGTGAGTTCCAGGACAGCTGGAGCTACAGAGAGACCCTGTCTCAAAAAGACAAGAAAGAAAGAAAGAAAGAAAGAAAGAAAGAAAGAAAGAAAGAAAGAAAGAAAGAAAGAAAGAAAGAAAAGGAAGGAAGGAAGGAAGGAAGGAAGGAAGGAAGGAAGGAAGGAAGGAAGGGAAAGAAAGAAACAAACAAACAAAAACACACAAGCCAAGAGGAAACTAGATTCAAGCCTTACCCCAGGCTGACCATCTGAAAAAAAAGACTAAGAATAATAATAACTTGTAGTTCCCATAAATTTAATTGTGACTGATCTTTTATGTTGATAGTATTAGACCAATTTTTAAACAACATAAGTAATTTAGCTTACCATTATATAATGTGTGAATAAATTTTGGATAAAAGTAAAAATTAGTTAGATAGACCTTGATTTAACATACATTGTGATCTGTAAGTTATCTGATTAAGACTTGATCCTGGGGCTGGAGAGATGGCCTAGCGGTTAAGAGCGCCGACTACTCTTACAGAGGACCCATGTTCGATTCCCAGCACCCACATGGTGGCCGAGAACCGTCTGAAACACCAATTCCAGGAGAACTCCAGTTCCAGGGGAATCCGACGCCCTCTTCTGACCTCCACGGCATTGCGCGACATGGGTGCACATACCTGCATGCAGACAGTACATTGATACGCATATGGAAATAAATAAAATTAAAAAAAAAGACTTGATCCTGAAGAAATAAAATTTATGTATATAATTTTAACCTTTATATATTACAACACTGAGATACATTACTTTAACGTATAAATTTTATAGAATGGGTTTTACAGATCCTTATTGGGTGTTGACAGATCATAACCAGAAGATGACAGTACATACTCAATAAAACATTGAGATATAACGTTTAAATTTATATTTTCCCTTAAGAAATCAATTAATTTATTAGCTGTTTGAATATACTACCAGACCTGAGTTAGGGAGAAAAAAGTCAATCTTGGTTTTAGAATTAGCGTTTACTGAATTTCAACACTAAATTTAGGTAAGCAGTAGATCTCTCAGTTAATTTGAAAAAAAAAAAAAAGGTTAATCTTAGTTATAGAGTTAGCCTTTACTGAATTTAAACACTAAATTTATGTAAGCAGTAAAATTATAACAAGTTAATTTTTAACCAAATCTTTAGAGTATTTTTAAAATGACCAGTAGTTGAGCTTTAGAGATAGCATAGTGGTTAAGAGCACCGACTGTTCTTGGAGAGGACCCAGCTTCGATCCCCAGCACCCACATGGCGGCTGAGAACCGTCTGTAACTCCAATTCCAGGAGAACTCCAGTTACAGGGGAATCTGAGACCCTCTTCTGACCTCTGTGGCATTGCAAGACATGGGTGCACAAACCTACATGCAGATGGTACATCCATATACATAAACAAATAAAAAATAAAATAAAATAGAATTTTAATATCTTAATAAGCATTGAGATGGAATTTAACTTAATAGATTTTGAATGGCCATATTATAAAAATATTATCTCAAATTAAAAATTGACATGCAAGGATCGGTACAATTAGCTCAATTTTGAATAAGTACCATAAGGAAAAACGCAGTATGGTTTGAAGGTACATTTCCTCTGTGTATATTTGGGAAACCTGTTTTAGAAAGAACACAAATCAGTAGAAGTTTAGAAGTTTTTCTCTTCTGGATGACAGGCCTGAAGCATTCTGGTAGTCTTAGTCTGTTGGCTTGGAATGTTAAAAAAAAAAAAAGGAAGTTAACATGGAAGAGACAGTCTCAAAGATTTCTGCGGTTTGTAGTTTTATGGCACGCTCCATCCTGGTGCTTGTATGGTCCTAGCAGGCAGCCAAAGTGGCATTTCTCTTTCCCGAATGATTGTTTTTTGAACTTCCCTGGTACCCTGCTCCAGATGTTCCATGCCCCCAAGCAACCTTGCTGGCTCCATGCCATCATTAGACTGGCATCTGTTCTTTTGGTCTGAGTCCTGCTGGTACATGTGTGCATGTATGCATGTGGATTTATTTGGAATGGAAAGGGAGATGATAGAGAGAGCTTACAGGCAGAAAGCTTTTGCAGTTGTCTGGATCAGCAGGCGGGACCAAAATAACCAATGTTAAATGTTAGAAGAAAAAGCTAAAGACAAAATTGAAAGCTTATCCTCTGAGGAAGCTCTCATGAGCTGTGCCAAAATCTGGCCACTACCCTGAACCTTTTGCCTTTCAGGGGTAACTCACTTCCCTACTCTGAATCACCTGAAGTTTTTCCCACTCACGAGGGAATTGGAGCTGAGAGAGACAGCCAGAGAGCCCAAAATAATACTCAAGAAAGAGCATGGCTTGGCTGGGTCTGGTGCAGACACTTCCTGCTGACCTGCCTCCTTTGAGAAGCATGGGGTTATTTGATTATAACCCCCAAAACTGACAAACTTACCTTTTGTCTTCTTATAAAAGGTCAAGCTCCATGTTGGGTCTCCAGATGTTCCTTTAAATGTATCATGTGTGTGCTGCCTTCCATGAGGTGTGCTTCCTCCCTGGACCAGGGCTTATCAAGCCTGAGTCTAAGCTCTAGCAGGAAGGGTGAGGATTCTGAAGCAAGACCCAATAATAAGAGAGAGAGAGAGAGAGAGAGAGAGAGAGAGAGAGAGAGAGAGAGAGAGGAGAAACAGACCCAGAGATGGGACTGGGAGTAATTCCACAAGGAAAAAGTCTCAATTTATTGTTGTAACTCAGGGTTTTTAGACAGAACCTTGCAGAGGGTTGGAAAATACAGAACTGGGGTTTGGGGCAGGCAGGATTTCAGGCCATATACTCCAGATCACTACAGGAGTGTGACAATGCTTTGCCCAAGGAATCAAAGACACCTGGTGTCAGGCAGGCCTTCACAGGCAAGCAAGATATCAGCAGGACTTCAGGCTTGGAGGCTGATTGCTGACTCTCTAAGTACTTCTGCCAAAAAAATACCAACAGGTGCCCACAGTGGCTTCCATGAGGATTGCGGAAAGACACAAACAGAAACTTGGCCTTGTGTTAATAGGGGGTCAGGGCCCTTCCATTGTGAGGACAAAGGGTCCTTCCATCTGACAAGAGGGAGGGGGTGGGAGGGAAGATGGAAGCCCAATGCTTGTAAGCTGGTGAAATTCCATGTCCATCAAACCTGAGGAAGTTGAGCATTAAAAGGGTCTCACTAAGGAGACCATAGGGGAGGGAATGGGGCTGAGTCTAGAGAGATGTTCCTTGATGGAGCAGTTAGACCAATTAATGATGGCCTGGCCCTGAGGATTACTATGGAATACCAGTGGAGTGTTTAATGTTCCAAGAGGAGAGAAAGGCATTGTAGGGACCAGAAGTATACTCTGGGCAGTTGTCAGTTTTGCGTTCCCAAGGAACTCCCATTAGTAGCATGGCCATTTTCAACAACTTAATGGCATGGGATGCTGTTTCACCTGACAGAGGAACATAATAAATAATCCTGGAGAAAGTGTCAACAGTTGCATGGACATATTTAAGCTGAAATGTGCGTGATGTCCATTTTCCATAAAGAATTGGGGGTGAGACCACAAGGCTTAACACTGGAGTGCTGGAGGGGGTCCAGTGAGGCCAAGGAGGTGCAGGAATAGGAAAGGTGCTTACATTGGGAGAGAGAGAGAGCTTAGAGTACAGTTGATGAAGTGACTGTGGGGAGAGATGGAAATGCTGATGGACTACACGAGCCTATTCCAGGGAGTGTACATGGGTGAACATGTTCAATGAACCAAGCGTAGACAGGGTGTTCAATGAGATCCATGATAGCGAGTAGAGTGACCTCCAAAGGCGAGTTGGAAGTATTTATGGTGGAGAAAGGGAGGGACTTGAAAGCTTGTACTGCATATTGACTGTTAGAGAAAATATTTAAAGCGGTGTCTTGTGCTGAGAAGAGGGGTTGGGTGACTGCATGGAGCTCACCAAGTTGAACAGATCCAGGACTGAGATGGAGAAAGCAAATGGGGTCATTGTTGGAGTAAAGAATAAACCCAGGGCTGGAGAGATGGCATAGTGGTTAAGAGCGCTGACCACTCTTACAGAGGACCTGGGTTCGATCCCCAGCACCCACATAGCGGCCAAGAACCATCTGAAACTCCAATTCCAGGAGAACTCCAGTTCCAGAGGAATCCGACACCCTCTTCTGACCTCTGTAGCATTGCACGTCACTGGTGCACACACCTGCATGCAGACAGTACATTCATACACATACCAAAATAAATAAAATTAAAAAAAAATTTTTTTTAAGTGGGGGTTATGGGGAATGGGCTATGATTTAGGGAAGGAGTGCAATTGGAAATCAACAGTAAGCAGTGGAAGGACCTGCAATCTCTTATCACATGGAAAGTAGTTGTCAAGAATACCAGAGAAACCCCAAATAAGGATTTGAAATAGGGAATTATCTCTCCATAGGAAATTAATTTTAGAGGTAGGAAGTGGCAGAATAATTCTATCAGGTTCAGTGTGGTAGATTGGGTTGCAATAAGATTGTCCTTTGAAAACAAGCAAGAGGAGGGTTTCAATAAAGGGAGTCATTTTGTGGCAGCCACTTCGAAAGGGGTGAAGCCAGAAAAGAGGACCGTTTTGCCAAATTTCCCAAGGACTCCCCCTCCAGTCCCTAAGACAAGAACAGCTACAGGTTTATCAGGTTGGAAATGGCCTGCAGATAGGGCAAACAGACAGCTGTTGATCAGAGCCCCATCATTTTCCTTTTAAAAGGGAGAATAGGGGTTTGAATCTGGCAGGGGGTATTGAGAGAAAAGGCTTGAGCCAATTTATATTGCCACCGAGTTTCTGGAGATCACTGAGGGAGTACTTATCTTTGAGGTAAATCTGAGGGTTAAGGGGCTTGATAAGTTTAGATATATGGAAGTTTAGAAAATGATATGGCTGTTTTAGTTGTATCTTGTCAGAGGAAATATGAAGGTTGAGGGACTGTAAAGGAGAAATTAAATCACTAAGGAGAAATTTAAGTTCAGAAGGAGAAGGGTGGGCCAGGAGGATTTTATCCAAGTAATGTATGTATTTATAGGACAAAGGTAAAATGTAGAAGGCAGAAGCCATAAAATTTTTACAAATGGAGAATCTGTATTTCATGGCTTGATGCAGGATGTTCCATTGATATCTTTTGGCCGGTTTATGTACGTTAGGTTTCCAGATGAAAGAGGCAAAATAAGAGTGATCCTGTTCAGCCAGAGGAATACTAAAGAAGCAGTTCTTGAGGTCAATAAATGAAATATGCCAATCCTGGGGAATACAACTGGGGTGAGGAAGGCCCCCTTGAGTATAGCCCATCTTTTTTATATGTTGATTAATTTGAGGTCTTGCAAGAATCTACATTTACCATATTTCTTTTTTATAACCAAAATAGGGGTATTATAGGGGCTAAGGGAGGGTTCAATATGTGCTAAAGCAAACTGTTCATCCATCAGGGATTTAAGCATGTACAATTTAGGTTTGAGGACAAGCCACTGCTCAACCCAGATGGGGTCCGTGGTATTCCACTCGAGGGGAGGAGCCTGGAGAATTGGGGTTGGTGGTCTGGAGCAGAAAAGGAATTATTGCCTTTGCCAATAATATTCTTGCAGAGGGCACCATTGTTAGTTGTAAGGGCAGCACCCATACTGAACAGAATGTACCTCCCCCAAACGGTATGGGGGAGATTAGAAATGAGGGGCTTAATGGTGCCAGAATTACCATAATAGTTCTCCCAAACGACAACACACGCAGTTTGTCAGGTGAACTGTTGGGCACCTATGCCTTTGATAGGTGGGCCAGATGTGAATCTCCAGTTGGAGAAGGAGGTGCGTCTTTAAAGTTGATTATAGTGACACCAGCCCCAGTGTCTACAATGCCCTTAATGGGTGAGCCATCAAGCTTTATGGTCATTTGTGGTGAGTGGCCATAAATGGGCAGGGTCCAAAGGATGTGGGGAGTTTTCTGTTTTACTAACGGAGCTGAGGGCTGTTTGTTTGATGTTAATAGGGGTCAATTTGCAATCTCTGGCCCATTGGAAGCGTTTTCTACATTTGGGCAAGGAGTCTTGGGTCTGATGAAGGGATTTGTGCAGGATTGCATTAAGTGACCTTTCCTACCACAACCCCAACAGACAGGAGGTCTGGAAGGTTCACATTTGTTATGGGGAAAAAACTTGTAAAGAGGCGATGAGTGCCTCAAAAGGAGGTGAGGCAGGGTTAAGGTCACGGGTGGCAATGACCCACTTATGAAGGTCTTCATTATATACTGACATGAGAGCATTGTGGGTTTGGGAATTCATGCCTTCCCAGGCAAGCTTTTGATCAGGGCATCTCTAGCAGGGCCAGGGGCATGCAGCAATCGACAGCCTGAGTTACCCTGATGAGGAAATAAGAAAAATGTTCAACTGCGTGTTGAACCAAATTGTGGAAGTAACACTCAGGCTTTTGCGGAATGCAGGACTTAAGGCTCTGTAGGGCCATGTCTTTCATTTGGTCAAAATACTGAGGGATACCAATAAGGGATGGTCTCATGGGATCAGTAAAGCATGTCTAAGATTATGGGGATGTTACAATGCATGTTAGTGCATGCCTGACCTTCAGCCATGTCATCAAAAACTGCTTTCCATTGAAGGAATGTTGCAAGGTCAAGGACTGCCGTTAAGCAGGGTGTACTAGTTGTAATGAGTTTGAAGGTTAATTGCCCGTTGGGTGAGAACCTCTTCAAAATAAGGGGAATCAGGGCCAGCTTCTTGTGCTGCTTTATGAATAAGGGATAGTTCAGAAGGAGGAGTGGAGATCCAGGGCATTGGGACCCACATTAACAGGGAATGCATGGAAGTGTGATAGTGGATGAGGTAATGGGGGAGCTGAAGGAAGAGAAGGATGGGAGAGAACTTCCTGGGCCTCCCTCTGAAGGTATATTGATTTAGTAGAGACAGGTGAAGGTAGTTTGTGAGTTGGAAGCAGGAGGGGAATTCTCTTCATTCAATTTGAAATCAGTTTGGGGGGGCAGTTTTTCGTTTGTGTTTTTGTAACAGAGTAGATCATCCTCTGCCAAGGAGCCTTTAAAAAGGCTTATAATTATGGAAAGGTGGTTTCCCATGACAGCAGGTGTGGTAGTTGAAATGAGAGTGTCCCCCATAAGCTTTAAGTATTCAGACATTTTGTACCCAGTTGGTGGCACTGTTCTGGGATATCTTAGAAGGTGTGACCATGCTGGAGGAAGTACATCATTGGGGATGGGCTTAGCAAGTTCCAGGACAACTGGGACTACAGGGAGACCCTGTCTCAAAGAGACCAAAAAAAAAAAAAAAAAGAAAGTAAATGAAAACTGCTTAGACTAATCTAGAAATGTATTAAAATAACTACCCATGTATACTGAAATTGATGTGGATTAGGGTTTTACAAAGTACTCTTAAACCTAAATAAATATTTTTCAGAAGATTATGAACTCTGAAAACTGATTGCAATTTTGTAAACTAATGAGGGACAAACAAAATATCTGTAAAGTTACTTATTGTATATGTACTGAAATATCTTGTTTTGATAATTTTTCTTCTCAAATCTAATGGGAGGATTTTAATGTCATGGTTTTTCACATCAAGATAGGTGAGCATTACATTGATCAATATAGTTTTCACAGTACTCAGAGAAAGCAATTATCCATGAGTCACTAGGTGAACTATGGAGTGGTAAGTAACATTTCTACAGCTTGGTTTCAATGGGTCTTATCAAAGTGGTATGAAATAGAAATAAAATTTGATTAGCTTTATTCTCATTAAGAAATAGTTTTATCAACATATGGAAGTGGCATTGATTTATTTTAAAGTTTACAAAATATTATTGTTGTAAATAAGTAAAAAATTGTGTCTTTACAAGCTTTTGATTGTGCTGTGGTTTTGGATTCAATCACTTTTCACATTTTATTCCCAAGAGCAAAGATAGACAAAAGAGACATTTGCTGCATGTTGCTGAATGGCCTTAGAAACTCTTTAATAACTTTGATTCGTCTCTTCCTTTGATGACCAATTTTGATGGCAGAATATGTGTTTCTGATTACATGTCAACCACAGAAGCTAACACAAAAATAATAAGCTGATAAGCTAAGCTAAATTATGTGTATCAAGCTTTTTCTTCTTCTTCAAAAACGTTTTACATGAGTGATGATCTACAAAGTTAGGAATATATGTTAATTTAATTATATATTGTGATATCCTACAAAACTTTCTTATGAAAAAATAACTGAAAACTTAAATGTACATGTTTTATATATAGTAGTGCAATAATGAGCTACTCTGGGAATGTGTGTTTTGGATCCAAGGATCCGGTTTGCAAAATAAAAGTAAAGGTTAACAAATTTGGCTGTCTAGACCTGGCCACTATCATGTTTTCTCATGGATGTTGAGCTAATTATAAAGAGAGAGAGAGAGAGAGAGAGAGAGAGAGAGAGAGAGAGAGAGAGAGAGAATTCATAGCATGAAAACTTCCACAGGTTACCTTGTTGGTGTATCAGAGAAAACATTTGCGGAAAACTGGTTTATGTGATAAACTGGAATTGATTCTTCTTAGGACTCATTTATTAAGAAAAACTTTATAATTTTAATAATAATCTCTACCACCAATTTTACAAATAATGTTCTTATATATGCCTCTACCATCATCCTTTGTCTTTTCTGTCTTGGACACTAATGGAGCCTGTGCTGCCTTCTTCAGTGCTTAATGCTTGCAAGCTTCCTCTTGGACCACTGGATCTCTGTACATTTAAATTTCAAAGGTTTTCCAGGATTTGTTTTGCATGTATTTCCTACTTACTTCAGCTCACTGATGATCATTTCTTCTTTATGATCTTTATGCTATAAATCTAGGTATTTTGTATATGTTCAGTTTGGGTCTTTAACTCTTTACCACCTTTTCGCAGGGTTTATCACCACTCTCATTTATTTTTATTTTGTTGAATGAGTTTTCTCTGGGTTTTTACTTACTATTTCTTCAGCCAAGTAGGATTATTGCTAAATTTTAAACATCATATTATGTAGTCTGTTATGTTAGTGTTATATACATGTTTCCTTAATTTTCCTTCCTCTCTCTCTCTCTCTCTCTCTCTCTCTCTCTCTCTCTCTGTGTGTGTGTGTGTGTGTGTGTGTGTGTGTGTGTGTGTGTGTGTATGTGAAGTACTATAGTTGCTTTCAATTTCAGTGCAAATTGAGCTCTGTTGCTGAGCTGTAACCTTTCTTGTTTTGGGTAGATATTTCCATTATTTGTTAACTTCTCTCCACTCAGGCTGGTGAAAACTGGAACAATTTCCAGCCCTATGTGAGCTCTGGGAATTGTACTTACAGCTCCTAGGTAATTGTTTCCTTTTCTGAATTTTCTTCATCCTACCCTTGGTTGGTTTGACACTGCTTGGTAACAGACTTGTGTTCAGTGACAGATTTAACAGGGCTCTTATGTACATTTCTAGAAGTCTTCGTTTTTGTTGCTTCCTCAGCTTGACTATTCTGTCTCATAAACGCAACATTTAAAATTTTTTGTAATCCTTCAATTCCATTGACCGTCTTTGAAGAGACGAGTGTATTGGTTGTGTTTTTCCATTCATATTTCAAGATTCTACACAACAAAAAGGCTCACAACATATTTGACTTCCTCCAAAACCATATCATTTTTGTCTATTGTCAATGTTGTTTCTGATAATTGGGTTGGACTATTTCATTTTTCAGTGGATTGAAATCTCAGAAGCTAGTTTGAAAATTCATTCCTCAGTGTCTGCTAAGCCTACCATACCACATTACTACAGCTAAGCTGATTAAACAAAAGGAACTAAATTAATCACAGTTCTGAATTTTAGACATTCATAGTTGACATACTGGAAGGAAAGTAGTCTTTTAGGTGCCTCTCTCAACTTATAGACAATTCCAGGCAAATACTGTCTTCCCATCCCCTCATCTCTGTGCAAACACCTACCTGATGTCTCTTCTTGAAAGGACACCAGGACCATTGGGCCAGGGCTTCATTTTATAACCTTTCTTAAGGTAATTGTCTCCTTAAAGACTATACTTATAAATTTTGTCACATTTTGGGTTTGAGATACAATGTCAATCTTGGGAAACAATCTTCAGTCTTAACACACACATATAATTTTAAAGTTTTTAAAATATATATTTAGCATGTGTTTGTGTGTATGTGTGTCTACTATGTTATTCCCAAGATTTGAATACAAGCCATAAGCTTGGCATCAACAAGTTTATCCATCTTGTAGGTCTGATCGTCTTTTTTTTTAATTTTTATTTATTTCTGTATGTGTATGAATGTACTGTCTGCATGCAAGTCTGTGCACCCGTGTCGTGCAATGCCACGGAGGCCAGAAGAGGGTATTGGATTCCCCGGGAACTGGAGTTCTCCTGGAATTGGAGTTTCAGATGGTTCTCGGCCACCATGTGGGTGCTGGGGATCGAATCCAGGTCCTCTGTAAGAGCAGTCGGTGCTCTTAACCGCCAGGCCATCTCTCCAGCCCTGGGTCTGATCATCTTTTAAATTGTATTTTCATGTAACTAAATTCTAGCCTAATTCACATAGTCTGTGATATGAGATTTATAATTTTTTTAAGAATTCTCACATGGTTCTGTATATAATCCAATTAAAATATGTTCTGTTTATTCTTAAGAAAATGATGTTGATCTTTCTGATTTTCGTGCCCTATGGAATTATCACAAGACATCAGAATACTGCATTCCACACACAGAAAAATTGACCCAGAAAGCCCCCCTTCAACATGGACACAGAATTCTCTGCTGCATTATTTTAGTGTTCTGGTTGCTTAATGTACCAGTCTTCTAGATTTTCTAACCAACCATATTGAAAGAACTGATATGATGTACAAGGTTATCTGTTAGAAAACAAATACCTTAAAAGAAACAGTTTCTTAGAGTTTCTTGTTAACACTAACTGTATTCAATTATCTTATTTTAATCCATATAAGATGCCAAGAATACATAATTACTTCTTTTTTTTAAAGCTTTTTTAAACTTTTTTTAAATTTTATTCATTTTTGTATGTGTATGAGTGTACTGTCTGCATGTAGGTCTGTGCACCCGTGTCGTGCAATGCCTCGGAGGTCAGAGGAGGGTCTCAGATTCCCCTGGAACTGGAATTCTCTTGGAATTGGAGTTACAGATGGTTCTTAGCCACCATGTGGGTGCTGGGGATCGAACCCGGGTCCTCTGCAAGAGCAGTTAGTGCTCATAACCGCTAGGCCACCTCTCCAGCCCCACATAATTACTTCTTAATTTTAATTCAGAAGTAATTTGTCTTGTTTCATGAGTAAAAAATGAATGAAGAAATAGAAATGTTATGATATTATAGGAGTCTAGAAACTATGAGCTAACAGAGATTTCTAAAAGTACAAAGGATTTGAATCTGTCAACGAATTTGAGAACAATGAGAAGGGGAATTAATTGTTTCCTACTAAGTCTTCATTTTTCCAAAGGAACTGAATTTATGGTATATTGTTATCACATCTTCCTAGTATTTGTGCTTAATACATTCTCGAATTATAAGGAACTCTTAAACCATGGCACTGTAAAAAAAAAGACTGAGAAAAAGATACAAGACATGTGTGGCAGAATGCATGAACTCTGGCAGGGAGAGGGACAAGGAAGGGGTGTCAACTTGATTAAGAAATATTGCATGAACACATAAAACTTAAATAAAAAACATAGTACTATAAAGCATTTTATTTACTATATTAAAATTCCTGAGTTATTTGACTAGTATACATATAAATTTTATTAGCTCTTTAATGTCTGGAATTTCAACTGGAAATGACAGTTATCCAGGTAACTTTAGTCATTTCAAAAGGATGAAATGCAAGACTTATGAGAACTGAGCTTTCATTTGTTCAGCAAATATGTGGCCAATATACAGTGAATGGTCAGGCCCTGCTCAAATGCCATAGGACTAATAACAGTTCTCAAAGGGCTAATCCAATGGCAGATTCTGTCACATTTTCCACTAAAATGGTATGCTCATACATTTTTTAAGTTTTATAGCACTAATATCCTGCCTATCCATATAAGGAGATAAAAATTCCACTGTAAGCTTATTTGTACACTATGAACACGTAAGACCACTGTCTCACTGTCTCTGCCAGCATAGTGTTGTCTGAGAACTATGAAACTCCTATCATAAATTGCTTGCATCCATTTAATGCAGAACTAATGATTTCATGTCATTGGAATGTTTGAGGCAAATTGTTATGTTGAATAGTACTTGACTGTGGTATAGCATTAAGACTGGGCAATTAGGGATGCATTAAGTAATGAGTATTCATCTCTCAAAAACAGGGTTGTAAACCATTCAAAAAGGGCTGGAGGGAGATTATAAGGCTTGCTAAGCCCCTATAAATTTTCTGCCATGTGAGCACACTGTCCATCCCCTTTTCACTAACTTTGTCTTCCACTATGTGAGTACAGTGCTCAGCTTCCTTTCTGTAAGCAGACACTTGGTCCTCAATAGTCACTGAAGAAGTCCTGGTCTTGTATTTCCACCCATCAGAAGCAAGCAATAAATTATTGAACTTTGTAAAGTGTTGAACCTGAGTTATTTATTATAACAGCTGGATCAAACTAAGATCAAAACGCTTAATGTTTTTAAGCAAAAATACTTAAATTGAAAATTACTTATAATAAAATATTTGAGTTCTAAAAGCATTATTAATGTGCCAAGTATTCATATTCTCCAGTGGTTTCTTATTAAAGTTAGATTTAATCTATAATTAATTTAGTTTTTCCTAGTGAAAAGTACTCATACTTTCTGACAAATATATTAATAATGTTACATTTAAAAAAATACATCTCATTTTTTGACAGATATCTCATTTCTGTGCACTGGTTTTTTTAAAAGTGTATAACTTGAAGACACAAATGTTTATTAGATTTCTCAATATTAACTGGAAAATATGATCCCTTATAGCTCAATTTACCACCAATTATGAATCTATTTTTTGTTAACATAAGTTTAAAAATGTTTACTATAATGGTTCTGACAACAGGATTAAACTATTTAAGAAATAATCTGAATTTTATTTGTAAATGGTTCAACACCTAAGAAAACTAATGCCTGTGATTAAAGTTTGTTTTATCTGCTGGTTGTGGTGGTACACGCCATAAATCCTAGCACTTGGGAAGCAGAGGCAGGCGGATATAAGTGAGTTCAAAGCCAGCCTGGTCTACATAGGGAGTTCCAGGACAGCTGGTGATACAGGGGTCCCTGTTTTGAAAAGAGCAACAACATAAAAATTGTTTTAGAAAATAAAAACCTTGGTTAATTTGGGCCAACTGTGTGGCCTTAAGCATCCAAAAGAAAGTAAAACCAGAAATAAATAATCAGTAAGACCAGAGAAATTGTACTTCAGATATAAAAACTGAGATCTTAGTAAAAAGACAAAAAGAAAAAAAGAAAAAAAAAAGAGAACACTGTTGTTTGGCCTGTCTTTAATTCTTACTGGCAAGTGCATTTACTCTGTGGCTGCCACGGCTTTTGCCACTCTTCAAAAACATGAGACATGGCTTTTTAAGCCTCCAATATGGACTGAAGACTCATGTATCTCCAAGAATCCTCCAAACCTTCAATGCCAAGATGGGGACTACTGAGATACCCAGCTTGTGGACTAAGAAGCTGAGGGGATTTCAGCCTCATCAGAGTATAGACTGCCATTGTTGGACTACCTGGGCATGATATGTCATGGAGGCCAGTGCTAGAGGATCAAGACAAGACACGTGTTTAATGGACTTCATTTGGGGGCCCATGGGAGGGAAAGACCTCAATGTGGAGCACAAGTGCAGGATTGATGGTTGTTTGGGCTTGCCAAGGAGGAACCCTCGAGCATTCTTAAGGAAAAAAATACATTCTTAGCAAAAAAAAAAAAAAAAAATCCTCCAATTCAGGTGATATGGGTATGTATGTATGTATGTATGTATGTATATATTTATGTGTATATATAACTACATATATAACTATATAGATAGATGATAGATACATACATACATACATACATACATACATAGAATACAATTTAGAGAGAACAACAAAAGAACTGGAAAAAACTCTGGAAAGACTCAGAAAAATATGCAAGACATGTATGGTAGAGTGCAGGGACTCAGGTGGGGTGGGAGCATGGAAAGGGAAGTGAGTCTAAATTTGATTGAAAAATGATGTATGAATAATGGAAAAAGTTTAATAACAATAAAAAAAAAACAAAAAAAGGACAAATTTAAAAGGGATTTGTAGATGAGTTCATGCTCATCTAAAGTGAAAGAGAGAAATTACAGACTACACATACAACTAAATCCATAAAATGATAATGGAACTTCACAGTACACTTGTTTCTATGGTCGAGCAGCTGTTGGCTTCTAAATGCCCTGTGTAGCTCACATGCGTATGGAGATGCTGGGGTAAACAAATCTACTGAACTACCAGTCATATGAAAGTAGAATACACACAATTATGCAGTATATAATATATAATGGTAGTAAATTGTTGTGTTGTTCTTTCTTTCACTTTATTGAACATGTTCCCATTATTTGACAGTTGATTTTTGTACTTATTAAAATTTTCTGTAAAATGATATTCCATATATACTACTGGTGACCTTATGCTAGTCCTGTACCTTTATCATATCATGAGTCACATCTATCAACTGACTTAAATTATCTATATTTATGTAAGTTCACTTTATGATGTTCACAGATGATGAAGTCAACTAACAATCCATTTCTCACAAAGTATTTCTGCCAGTAAGTTACATAGATTTCATGTCAGTTTACATCATTAAAGCATCCATGAAAGTAATCAAGAGGCAGTAATGGATAATGCTTTTTTTTTTTTCTTTTGGTCTTTTTGAGACAGGGTCTCCCTGTACACCCAGCTGTCCTGGAACTTGCTCTGTAGACCAGGCTGTCCTTGAACTCACAAAGATCTGCCTGCCTCTGCCTCCCAAGTGCTAGGATTAAAGGCATGCACCACCACGCCCAGCACTGTAATGGATAATGTTTTAATATTATTAAAATGCATTGTATTCATGTACAAAAACATCTCAATGAAACTGATTATTCCATATAATTAATATAAACTAATGAAAGAGAAAAATATATTTAAGGTTCCTGTGTTATTTTTGTTTTTTGTTTCTCATGTGATTTTTATTTAATGAAGTTACAAATTTGTAGTCAAACCTGTAATTGGCCACAATTAGAAATGAGCAGTAAATTAGAGTCATTATAGAGTTAAATTATGCATGCATATTTATTTAAGAAATATTTTATCCAAGTTTTGATATTTCCATAGAAAATATACCATCTACTTCAGGTCCTGAACTAAATTAACAATTACCTCCAAAACTGTGAAGCCCATGATATGGTCTAGTCTTCTCTGGTACAACTATTCCACTCCTATATCACATGACTTTTTATAGATTTAAGCATTAAACCAAAATTATTAACATTGCAAAACTAAAAGTAGCAAAATGTAGAAAATACTAGAAATGACTATTTCAAAATTCTATTTATTCGGGAGATCTGTACAAACTTTCAGTATTTAATATGGGATCATCATTTACAAGAATAATTTTAGTGTGATTTTAACGATATATTTGTTGCCTCTCTGAGAATGTCATACAATGTATTTTGATCATATTCATACCCTCCCCCATCTCCACTCACATCTTATTAACCCCTTGATTTCATGCCCTCTATTATTACTTTTATTTAAAAAATATTTAGTCTAATTTTTGTTTCCCAAATAGTCTTGATTTTTAATTTTCCAGTCCAGAGTCAAGCTGTCCAATGGAGAATATCTGTGTGGCCCCCTTGTTCCTGAACGTTGTTTATCTAGAACCAGAATAAAGTGAACATTAAAGTTCACATTTAGAAATTGTTTTCAGAGTGAGAAAAGAAATTTGTATATTGTACTATGGAAGTTGACCTAATAAAGTTGTGAAAACCAGGAGCTTTAAATACTTAATTCAGTTAATTGACTAAAATGTGTAATGTATGAGTTCTCAACTGAGTTCAAAGTATTTTATTTTGAGTTTATGTGTTATTTTTTCATTATGTATATTGATAAATCTTAAGAACCTATCCTAAATCTACTTACACATATATCTATTTACATTTTTTCAGTTCCTAGAAATTAACAGTGATCAGATTTCTCTGAATTTCTCTTTCTTTCACAAAAATGTATGAATTTTAATTTCCAGATCTCTAATACTATAAGTCCAGAAAGAAAGAAAATAGAACCCAAACATCTGAATATGATGGAAAATCTGAGCCATGGAAATATCTGAACGCCCAGAGCAGAGCAATTGGTAAGATTATAAGGAACATACTGAATCTGCTCTCAAGTTTTTAACACACATTGAAGTTAATGGATGGCACCAATGGTTTATATTTTATTAGATGGTTTTCATTTTCTGTCTTTATACATACTTTTATACTGCATATATTTGTACAGTCTTCATATTTTAAAGTTTGAAATAAAATACTAAATAAAATACCTGAAACTTATAGCCAGTACAAATAAAAGAAATATAATAAGGCATTGTGTAAGCATTTCTATGCTTTGCATGTTTATTTGCAGCTTATTCATGTTTGTAACAATTCATTGTTAACATTGTTCATGTTGGCATGGCAACTAAAGTATCTTTCTCTTCTTTTATTTCTGGTCCTTTTATATTAAAACAGATCTCAATTTTACAAACCTTAGTTTTCCACTGGTATAACCTGACATATTAATAGTGTCAATAAGTTCCAAGGTGGGAACTGCATGTTTAAATGGAGACAATAACTGTCATAGAAATCTATTAGGCTAGAAAAGGGGTAGGCAAATCTATCTCCCCAATGAAACACATTCTGCTACTTCATGAACTATTTAATATGTCTGCTCCTAGGGTCATCCATAAAATACAGCTTAATTCATTTTGACTTTGTATTTTGCAAAGTAAATAATGATACATGCTAAAAATTTTAGAATACATAATATAAAATTGTTTTTAGACATTACAGTCTTTTAACTCTTTATACCTTTTACTAAGATAAAATGCCTCCAACAGAAATTGTTCAGCAAAAATAGACATAGCAACATGCTTTTAATTATAAGGTGAGATGACAGGTTATACAAATGCCACTTTTCAACTTCCAGTGTAAAACAGAAATTCTCACATCTAAAATTTTATCTAAGCTGTTACTAGAAATGCACTTTGTTTTTCATAACAATTGTAATTTATTTTCTTGAGCTTGGGGCACATGACTGTAATCTCAGCCCTCACAAGTAAAGGCAGGTGGTGACTCCACAGGCTTCATGCTGTAATCTAAACCCAGTCTAAGAGTTGGTTACTCCTTGCTCATGGCCTTTGGTACGTAGCCTCACCCAAGCTAAAGGATTGATTATCCTCTGGCTTAGGGAGTAATCCTCCCTTAAGCAATTGAGCTTGCTGAACCCCAATTGTGGATGGATCTGATGGATCCACAATTAGCCTGCACCTAAATCACATGTCAATTAATGGACTGGGGACTCTAGTGGCAATAAAGAATCCATTTTATTGTGCACAGCACCTCTCTTATATAGACAGAGTGATGTCATCTCTCAGGGCCCACTTCCAGACCCCCTGCAACTGCAGTGTAAATATCAGGAGTCTTGCATCACAAGCTTGTCTCACAAAGTGAGAAGCCTTTCTCACCTAGGGGGCAGGGTCAGGTGTGGACAACTAGGCAGGCAATGCAGACACAGGTGGCCTGTCTCCGCCTACAAGGGAGCCTGCAAAGCTGTTCAGGTTGGCTCAGCAGTGGCTACCCGAGTCAGAGAATCAAGTAACATAACCCTGGCAGATGAAATCACCTGAAACTGGTTAGTACATCTGTTTCTAGGTAATTCTGTATTCCAACGAATTCAGTGAAAAAAACGAAACAAGCCGGGCATGATGGCGCACACTTTTAATCCTAGCACTTGGGAGGCAGAGGCAGGCGGATCTTTGTGAGTTCGAGGCCAGTCTGGTCTACAGAGTGAGTTCCAGGATAGCTGGGACCACAGGGAGACCCTGTCTCGAAAAGACCAAAAAAAAGAATAATAATAATAATAATAAATAAAATAAATAAATAAAAAAAAATCAAGTAAAGGCAGGTGGATCTCTATGAGATCAAGGCCATCCTGGACCACATAGTGATTTCCAGACATCCTGGAATGAGGGAGTCTCTGTCAAAAACAAGCACAAGAACAACAAATTATTCTTTTTTTTATTATTTTTTTATTAATTTTATTTCTGTATGTGTATGAATGTACTGTCTGCATGCAAGTTTGAGCACCCGTGTCGTGCAATGCCGCGGAGGTCAGAAGAGGGTCTCTCTCAGATTCCCCTGGAGCTGGAGTTCTCCTGGAATTGGAGTTTCAGATGGTTCTCGGCCGCCATGTGGGTGCTGGGGATCGAACCTGGGTCCTCTGTAAGAGCAGTCGGTGCTCTTAACCATTAGGCCATCTCTCCAGCCCCCAAATTATTCTTTTTAAAAATTCAATTGTTATGTTTATGAAATATAAATCGATGCTATTTAGACCACCTCACCCATTGCTACTTCCCCTTATTGCACCCCTGCCCAATTTAACATACTTCATTCTTTATGTGTGGGTGTATCCACTAAAGCCTAGTTAATCTAAGAATTTGATGCTTGCAGAGAATTTCTCTGCTCTTCCTAGAAGCCATCTATTGTCAAGATATCTTAGGTGGGGTTGGATCTTCTTAAGCCCTTCCTAACTTCTATTATGAAACTTAGTTTTTCTCTTTGATTTGAGCTTTCATGGGGCTAGTGCCTGCTTACACTATTGCTATGAGTTCATAAGAGTGACTTACCACATCTCTGTTAAACTCTGTTATCTAGTGATCATTCACCTCCTCTGGCTCTTAGAAGAATTTTTCCACTCCTCTTTTCTTAAGATCCTTGATCCTTGGGAAGCAAAAGTTTGATATAGCCACTCTATTCATAGATAAGCATTCTTCAGCCCATTTTCTCTGCATTTCCTCTAGTTGTGTGTTTCTGTGTTAATCACCATCTTTTGCATAAGGAAGCTTCTCTGGTGAGTGTTGTGAGGTTCATTAATCTATGGGTTTAACAAAAAGTCATTAATAGGCATTTTAATATGACATTTCTTTAATAGAAAACTAGAAATTGGTTTACACATATGTCCTGTGACAGCCTAGCCTCAGGTTCCTAAGCCTATGAACCTTCGGTAAGGATTCTAGCATAGGAAGTGGACTTTAAATCAAATTAAAAATGGTTGGTTGCTCTCATGATATTTATGCCACTGTTGCACCAGTGGTCATATCTTGCCAGGCCTGTTTTTATTGTAATGCACTGGATTCTGAGCTGAATAAAGTTGATAACTATTATTATTGTTTTATTTTGTTTTGTTTTGTTTCTTCCAGTAGCATGCAAAGCACCTTCCAGCACTATCAATGACATCCAGTAGCAGGGTGATTTCCTCTTGTTTGTTCTACTGCTCAAGTATATAGTGACTTCAGGAATAGGTACTGACCATCTGGTTCTGGTGGGTAACCCAAGAACAGTGGCAATGATCTGTATTGTTTGAGGTTCAATAGGACTCCTGGTCAAAAGATTCTATACAGAGAGTGTATATCATAGATGAATGTTTGAAATTAAATTATATTTACAAAGTAGATTATTTATTTATTTATTTATTTATTTATTTATTTATTTATTTATTTTGGTCTCTTCGAGACAGGGTCTCCCTGTAGCTCCAGCTGTCCTGGAACTCACCCTGTAGACCAGGCTGGCCTTGAACTCACAAAGATCTACCTGCCTCTGCCTCCCGAGTGCTAGGATTAAAGGCGTGTGCCACCACGCCCAGGGCACAAATTAGATTGTAAAACACTTAAGCAATATGCTTGAAATGCTTTCTGCTGAGATAAACCATTTTCAATGTACTTCAAAAATATATTTTATTAACCTTTTGTGAATATCATACAACAGTTCTTAATCAAATTTAGATCTGTCCTCCATTCATGCTCCCATGCCCCCAAATAAAACCCTGGTCTTATGCCCTCTGCCATTTGGTCAAGCATTTTACCCAGATTGCAAGTTCAGCCTTTCTACAGATCTTAAGGAAGGTCTACTCTCCCTCACCCAGCCATAATCAGTTTCCAAGAGTTCTCAGGCTATCCCAAGCATGCCAACTATTTCTCACAACAGAGTTGTCTGCTTGAGTTGGTGTGGATCTAATGTTTGATATCACCATCTCCACAAGTTCACATAAGTGAGCTTCTAGTGGCCTGGAGCTTCTGTTTCTCTATTTTGGTAGATCAATCCTGGCATTAACAATCTTTCTGCCACACTTCCAAAATGGTTCTGGTGCCATGATTGGGTGAGGTTTAATATGGGAGTCCTATCCAAAGACATACTGCAAGTGGCTTAGTCTCTGAAATCTACATACTATTATTTATATGTAAAAAAATGCAGAAATCATTCATCTATGTTGTAATTGAGTTTATAGAGATAAAATGCACTGTATGAAAGTTAAGAACAATAAAGACTCCTATATTGAACCTTACCCACCCACAGCACAGGGACCATTGCAGAAGAAGTGGTCAAAAAGTAATAAAACCCAGGGCTGATTCATGAACACAGAAGAGCTGAGGATTTAAGGCTAATGGAAGCTTGGCAATGTGAACTTGTGAAATGGTGGTATTGAACATAGGACTCATATCAACCCAATTAAACAAGGGCCCAAAGTGGAGAAAAGAAATGGGTGGCCAGTCAGCCCTACATTGATAAGTATTGAAGACTGATTCTTACTGGGTGATGGAGAGTATGCATTACCTATGATCTCTATATAGACTGATTAGACTCCAGGATATGGATTTGCACTTAAGGGTATCTGAGTTCAAATGCTTGACTGGACAGTGCTTACAATGTTTGGCAGAATATATGTGGTCTGGTAAGGGGGTTGGAGGGGCATGGATAGGGAGGGATATAAACTTTATTAAGAACTATTCTATGAATTCACTAAAGCTCAATAAAAAATTTAAAAAGTACTTTAATAATTAAATTAATGTAATTTTCAACCTAAAATAATTAGATCTCAGAATATAAATTCAAAAGTCTGCATTTCTACTTTAATTTTTGAATATTGTTTATTGACAAAATTGTTCTACCAAGCTTCAAAAATAATGTGAAATTTGTCACTGTTCCTATTATTTGAGTTTTTACATCATTCCTTTTTCAAATTTTCCACCTATACAAAGCTTTTCAAGCTAATAATGTTATTTTTTACAAAAGCAATGCTAATAAAATATATTTCAATAAAATGTAAGAAAGCCTAAAATTGGTAACAGCATGGATTAACCTGAATGTCCTAAGGTAAATATAAATGATACAGAAGACAAATCTTATACGTTTTCAATTAAGGGGAATCTGAAGAACTGTATGCTTAGAATAACACTAAGGATTGCATGTTGGAGGAAGTAGAGCAGTGTTTGTCAATGGGTAGAGACTTGCCATTACATCATGTGCTAGTTCTGGAAAATTGACATAAATTATGGTGAAGATAATTAATAAAAATGTATTTTAAATTATAGCTTATTAAGTAACTTGACTGGGAATATTTTTACCAGAAAATCAATGATTTAGTAATATAAGGTGAAATATCAGTTAATTATCTTGATTTGTAAGTCATTTCACAATATATATATATATATATATATATATATATATATACCTTGAAATATATATATATATGTCTTATATATTATTCTTTACAAATGCTAGAAAAAGGAACAGTTGACCATTATCTGAATTTTTGTTTCCCCAGCACAAGATGTTTTCTATCTCAATATTGTATTTTAAGTCCTTAAAGAGTATTATCATTTTGATTTCAGAATTGTTTATTAGTGTTTTTAAACTTCTTATATGCATGAATATGCACCAAATATTAAAAACTAACTCTATTTACTTCAATATCTCATTATTTCAAAGTTTTTTTTAATATTAAGTAACTGCTCTAACAATATTTTGGTAAACAAATTACAGTTATTGAATAGATGCCACTCAAAGGCACAGTCCTTTACTGATATTCTCCAAACTTTCCTGAGCTACACTGCATTTGATCAAAACTCATATGTTAGCCCCATTCCCCTGGAAAAGATTTATGTTTCCCTACTGAATTTTTCCATATCCATTGACTGAAAAGTGATGGACTCTCATTGTATTTCAACTGCTGCTGATACACATTTTACTGAAATTATGCTCATAAGGCTTCATACCTGGTCTGCCGTAATTCACCTGAGTGTCAATTGATCCATTTTGCTTCTCACAAAATAAAGAACCATTGAAACAACAGGAAGAATATATGGTAACTTGGATAATCACCATTTATATCAAGAAATGAAACTGGAGATGTTGAATACATGCTCTGATCTGAAGTTTTGTAGCTACGGCATATTATTTCCCCTTGCTGTAAACAAGAAGTCTCGTATTTTATGGGTATTCTCTATGACTTTGAAAGCTTACTCATATATCCCATATTAAATTATTATCTATTTCAAAATATTATATTCTTTAATATTTTGTATATGTACACCTTAATATGTGTCTGTGAATATGTGTGCATGTACCTGTACAGGGTAAAAGAAGGAGTGAAATAGATTGATAGATTGAAGCTGGAGTTACAGGTGCTTTTGACCCGCCTGAGGTGGGTAATGAGAACTGTACCTGTTTGTCTGAGAGAGCAGTAAGTGCTCTCAACCTCAGAACCATGTCTTCAGCATCATATTGTCCTATTAAGTAATCATGTTATTATCATTTCTCCATATGAATCAGGATACAAAACACAGATGACAGATGATTGATGGATATATAGATGATAGATAAGATAGATGGTTATATAGATAATCTATGATAGATTAAAAATGAGAAGATAATAAATGGCATATGTATAAACTCCATACACATGTACTTATGTTAATTATAAACATAGATATAAGCAAGTTTTAAGTTTAAACAACGTAATAAAGTTTTTTTAAATCCTAAAATATAAAATTCATATCTCTTTGGCGCTCAAAAGGAATCTCAAAATAATAATTGAAGACCATGGCTGGCTGACAAACAGATAGAGTAACAGGCAGCGGAAACTGAAAGCTAAATTGACAAATGGATGGATGCTGTAATGCTGTGAATGAAAATGGAGATGACATCTAGTCTCACTGCTTGAACCCAGAATCTAATCTGCATCCAAATCAATGAGTGAAAAATAGTAATTGATTTTCATTTAATTAAATGTTTTAACATTCTGAGGTAATTGCATATTCACATGTGGTCCAAAGAAGCAATACAGAAATCCTCTGCATGAGTTACTCAGTTTATTTTAACAATTTCCAAACAAAAAAGTAAATATCATAATAAGGACATTGACATCTATATGAGAAGACAAAAAAGTTTTTTTTTTTGGTCTGGAGATCCTCTCATATTTTTCTTTTATAGTTATATTGATAATCACTAATCTGTTCTATATTGCAATACATTTTTCTAATCCAAAATTCTTATACATACACATTTTTTGCAGTTGGTTAACATATATATACATATATATATTGCTTTCCCATCCATATATTTACTACAATACAGATCCAAAAATATCCCAGAAATAAAATGTTTTCTCTGAGTATGTACATATTTTACTTTTGTTATTGTTATTCCTTTTGCAATTGTCAATATCTATACATAGAATTAAAATGTGTTCTAGTAGTAGTCTAGAAATATTTTTGTGTACATAAAAGTATGTATATAAGTTATAAGAAGTTATCTATCATGTTCTGTAAGGGACATGTGACTGCATAGGTTGAGGCTTCTTGTGGAATTTCTGGAAGATACCCATTTTGGATACTGAGGAATATTTGTAATCTGTGTGATATTATTCCTCATTCTACATGCCCCTATGGACAGTTATCCAAATTGTTCTGTCTTACCAATGTTATTTCAGTGCTGTTTTATTTCCCCAGTTTTATAATATACGCTGAAAAATATAATACTGATACAAATATTTCATGATGAAGTTTATCAAACAACTAGTATTTATCTGTTGTAAGTAATCTGTGTAATTTGTTCATTTTTGTGATTTCTTTTTTTAAAACTTTATTTTTGTATGTGTATGAATGTATTGTCTGCATGCAGATTTGTGCACCAGTGTCGTGCAATGCTGCAGAGGTCAGAAGAGAGCATCAGATTCCCCTGGAAGTGGAGTTAAAGATGGTTCTCGGTCCCCATGTGGATACTAGGGATCGAACCCGGGTCCTCTGCAAGAAGAGTAGGCACTCTTAACCGCTAAGCCATCTCTCCAGCCCCTTTTGTGATGATTTCTACACTGTTTTGTTTAGTGTGTACTTTTAGGGTAAAATTTGATTCTTCAATAATTGAATCAAATAATAATGAAAAGGCAATAATTGATACAGCAAACACTTCTTTGTTTCTCTCTGATAAATCCCTATATGTGATTGCTTGCTACACTGTATTTGCATGTTTACATATTTTTCAATGTATGATTTTATTGGATTTTTTTGTACCTCATGCAAACCTCTTCATCACCTTTTTGCCCTTCCCCAATTAACATTGTCACATATCTTCCCCAATAGATTTTATGCATCCTGTCATATATGTTAAGGCCTATGGGGTCAAGTTTGTATAGCCAGATATCCTTTAGTATGAGTTCATACACTGATGTCTCATCAGCCTATCTAAATTCTCCCAGTAATCAGCTGCCTCTAGGTCCTTGGCTACAGTTATTGCCTGCTGCCCATTTTCCCAGTTCTATACTGATTTGTTGTTGTTGTTGTTGTTGTTGTTGTTGTTTGTTTGTTTGTTTTGGTCTCATTGAGTTTGTATGGGTTTGGTGCATGCTGACATCATTGTTGTTTACATTTTTGAGGACAAACACTTCCATCCGGATATTGCTGTAGCGACTCAGTTTTATTCTCAACATTTATTGTTTTGTGTTTTAAATATCTTTAAAATTTACTTGTTTACACTTTAGCTAATCCAGCAGATATGTGCTAAATTTCCATAGTTTTATTAATTTGTATTCTCCTAATGACTGTAGATTTCCCCGGTTTCCATTTGCTTCTCTGTGACTAGTAAATTCATGGCTAAAAAGTTTCAATTATTTCTTATTTATTTATTTATTTAGAGAAGGAGGTCACAAATCAATGCTGACTCTGAACTCCCTCTACAGCTAAAGATGTCATTGAAGTTTGTACTTCTTGCTTCTACCACCAGTCTTCTGTTATTACAAGCTTGGAAGCTCAGAATTATTTTTTAGACATTAACTCTATTTACTGAGTTTCATACCCAACTGTGAGTTCATGTATTTTGTACATTTCCAAATGTTTTTTTTTTTTTTTTTTTTTTTTTTTGCTTTTCAGTGGTGAAATTTAAAACTCCTTATATATTCTATAGTATACACTTGGCCAACTATGTGGATAAAATATTGAACTGGTTTTGGTCTCCATAGCACATGCAGATTTGAGATCAGTGGAGAAGATGAGGAATTAATCCCTAAACTACATAAATGGTTGTCAGTGCATTCAGATAAATCAGGATGCATATATTTTGAAGGAAAAAATAGTTTTGTACTATCTTGCTATTTCACAGGATATGCTATAATTTCATTTGCAAACTTAGATTAACATTGGCTTAAAGATGTTAAAGAAACACCCTTTAGTGGAATCTGGGTGATTCATATAGCAGTTCTGAACTCTCTTCCAGCACTAATAACATACAAACCAATCAGCCAACCAACAAACATAAGATAAAACTTCTTTCACTGGATTAGGCAGACAAGAAGGAATGATCCTTAGAATTTAGTGATTGGTGGAGAAATATTAGGTACTGTCTACTGTCCTCTGATCATTTCTCTGAAGCCTATCAACTCCCAGGACTAGAGCTCATCTGACATCTGCCCTTCCACATGTGACACGGCCTCAACCTCAAGATACCCCTACTAAAAGGGAGAAACATGTAAAATCTAGTTGCTTTTCCTCTGGCAACTGGAGCATGGGAGGTTCCCTCATTAATCTCTGCCCTAATAAACCTGTTTGTTCTCTTGAGGTTGGTTTTCTTTATCTCCTTCCTGCTTCTTATCACCTTACTCATGGTGCCCAAAACCTAGGATCTCTCTCTCTCTCTCTCTCTCTCTCTCTCTCTCTCTCTCTCTCTCTCTCCTCTTTTGCTGTCTACTGAGCTCCCCCTCTCTTTCTTGTCATTTCCAGGCTGGCATTGTAGCCTTGGACTGTCCCTCATTCCAAATTTAATGCTAAATGGTTCCTAGAAAACAACCAAGCACCTCTGAATTTCTGTTATTTCAAGCTCTAAAACAAGAAACAAGGGCCATCCCCACTGTGCCAATCTATTCTACCCAATACCATTCAGGCACTAGGCCATGCTTAATTGGAACCCCAGTGATGGATATTGCATACATTCTGTACCTTTGATCCTGGGATCCCTCTGTGCCTAATTTTGTGCAATGCCCCAGTAGACAGAGAGTTGGCTTGTTGGCTTCATCCATTTTTTCTGGTATTTGTCACAGATGATGGTCTGGATTTAGTCCCAGACCTAAGCATTTTCCCTTGGCATTCCTGCTCTTCAATATAGGGCCAAAAATTTCTAAAGTCCCTAGGCATTGTGGTGTATGCCTTTAATTCCAGCACTGGGGAGGCAGAGGCAGGTGGATCTCTGTGAGTTCAAGGCCAGCCTGGTCTACATAGTGAGCCCCAGGCCAGCTGGGACTAAAGAAAGACCATGTCTAAAAAAGATGGGAAAAAAAACAACTAAAGTCCCTGGAAACTCCCTCCTTGGTGTCTCTCTTAAATAACCATTCAAGCTTTGGATTCCAGTCTGATTTAAGACAAAGTAAACTTCATCTGCTGACCTTCATATTGGAACTATACAAATTAGAAAATAATGAACCAGTGATCTGAATTTGAAACATATGATCCAATCATTCTATCATATCTTAAAATTTTCATACACAGGAAGAGCAGGTGGTCTGACATTCGCTTTGTCCAAGTTTTCCTATTCCTCCAATCTTTTCCCTCAATCCTCTTGGGAGACATTTATTAGTAAATTGTCATATGCTGTTTGAGCTTGCTGAGAAGCCAGCTCTGGAGCTGGGTTTAATCTTCTCACTTCAGACTTGGGCATATTTATCTCAAAGGGTACTCCAAACCCCTTTTCTGAGCTGGCCAGATCCCCTAACACTGTGACAGGGAAGAAGACAGCAGATGAATAGTAAATGAAGTATTTCAGCATGGGTAGTCTCCATTATCTGGAAACTAGGATTAGTAAAATATATTTATATTTGTCTTGGAAATTTTCAGTATCTATAAAAATATTAAGAAAGTATTAATCTTATGCCTAAATTTTGGTTAGAATCATGTGTATTAAAACCCAAGGCTATTTTATATGGTTGATTGTCATTGCCCACAACAAAACAAAATTATTGTATCACCACACTTGTTCAAACTGTAAGCTGCAGCAATGTATCATTCTCACTGGGAAGGGAATGATACAAAACTGAATTCTAAGAGGACTTGTTCATTGTTTTGGTAGCAAGTATCATTTCTAGAGCAGTCACCTCCACCATTGCCTTATATCAAGGGGCTCAAACAGAAATTTGTGGGAAGATACAATTAAAAGATTCCATTTTACCAGGAATGGTGTCACAGGTCTTTAACCCTAGCACTTGGGAGGCAGAGGGAGGTGGATCTCTGTGAGTTCAAGGCCAGCCTGGTCTACAGAGTGAGTTCCAGGACAACTGGGGCTACAGGGAGACCCTGTCTCAAAACACCCCCTCCCCCCCGAAAAGAAAAGGTTTCATTTTGTTGATGAGGAAAAAGTTCAGGATTTGAGCTGGTAACGTATATATCAATGTTGTTATAATGTTATTCAATTCCATGTTATACATATTCCACATCATAAATCTGAACATGATTAGCAAAAGGGAAAAATAATTTATTGGGCCTTGATTTTTACTATTGTGTTGTAAATTCTGTGTTCTGAACATAGAGTAACAACCTCTAAAAAAGAAAAATATGAACAAGACAATTTAACTTTCAAGGTACCAGATTAAAATGTTATTAATTTATCCAAGCATAGTGATTCACACCATTAATACAAGCACTGTAGAGGCAGAAACAGTCAGATATATGTGAGATGGATACCTGGCTGATCTACTCAGTGAGTAACAGGTGAGCTTAGGCTACAGGGAACTACTGTTTCAAAAAAACAAAAAATACAATCATTTTAAATAGTAAGAATTTTTATTCAACACTTGAAATATTCCTCAAAATGTACTGAGATCTTTACTATGCATGAAACAGGTTTGAAATGAAAGCTAAATATTCATTCAAAATATCAGTGAAATTATATTATTTTAAAATGAGATTTTATGTGAAAAAATGTTATGTCTACATACACAGACATATGTATGTGTGTATGTATGTATGTATCATGCATGTGAAGTGCTTGTAGAAGCAGAAGAGGACATGAGATTCCCTGGAACTATTGTTACAGAATGTTGTTTGCTGCCATATGGGTGTTGGGAGATAAATGAAGTTCAAGAGAAGCTAGTTTTCTTAATTTAAGAGCTAACTCTTTAGTACCCATAGATTTTTCTAACTGATGACTATTTAAAAGGGGAAATGGGTAAAATGAGTGTAACTAAATGGGAGGGGAGAGGAAGGATTATAAAAAGCACCATGGGGATGGGGATAAAGGGGAGGAAGCTCAAGACAGGGGAGGACTTTTATTTTGGGTGTAATCAGCAGCTATCTAATTGGATTTAAAGACCACTCAATGGAAGGAAACTTACATGTGATACTGTAAACATAGCCATGTAAACACATGGCTTGAGGGATTATAGATTTCTGAGAAAACCACAAGGCTGTCACATCCCCAGACAAATGTATTTCCTTACTTTGTACAATATAGGGTTCCTTATATTACAGACAAGTATCTCAGTCACCATTCATCAAAGAAACTGCTACTACAGATGGAGCTTATCACGGATTTCCACAACTGGTGACACACAGAGATTAGGTATCAGTGTATTGTCCAACCTTAAATTACACATATGCAATGAAAGATGTATACCCAAGGCTCACAGAACATAATGGGAAAGAGGGTAGAGATAATACTAATGCAGTTCTCAACTCTGATCAACAAAGAAGCTCCCCAATGCAACTGAGGGCCATGAACACAAAAGGACATTAATGTCCAAAGCATAAAGAATAAGAGTCTTCAGAGTGGCCCCTTGATCAGTAGTCCTATATTAAACTTCATCCATCCAAGCCTCAGGGACCTTTGCAGATGTAGAGGTGGAAATCTAATAGGACCCAGGGGTGGAGATTCTCGTGACCATATGGAAATGGAATGTTTGAGGCTCCTAGGACCTTGCTCATAGGAATCTACAACAATGAAGTCACCATGAACCCATCCAATCTCAGGCAGTCAAAACAATCATAGAAATGTGGAAATGGGCAGCAGGCCCAATCTTTGCAGAAAAACTATTGACAACTGAATTATTGTTGGTGAGGAAGAACTCTTCTTCTTATAGTGAGGTAACATAGGTCAGCTGACTAGACCTCAGTGTATAAATGTTCACTGAAGGAAGTCACTGGAAAATAACCAGACACAGTAGATCTTAACACAAATGACAGAATTTATAAAACCAGTGTGGGTCTATGGGAGGGAGGAGCAGGAAGGGCAAGGAGAATGAGGGAATTTTGGAAGGGATAATACCTCTAATTTTTTTTTTAATTCTTATGGAATCCTACTACTATAGAATTTTCTAAAATGTGTATGTACACATATATAAACAAAGTTTAAATGGAGTTATCCTAGAATGAGGGCACAATACCCTGGCTTGATACCATATTCTTGCAAATAAAAACACCAGTATACAGAATGGATAACCTCCCTTTGGGTTTTTGGACAATGGCATACCATTGACCCCTGCCGTTGGATTTTATTTAAGGCCTACTTTAGGAGATGGAACCCATATGCGGCCTATTACTGGGGCCAAGAACATGTGATTACAAAGCTCATGGGCCCTAGGAGAGACTCTGCTACTAATGTTTTACAAAAATGGTCATAGTATTAAACCATCTCCCAATGACTTGTTTTTATATCCTTAGATTAGTGCATCTTACCCCTTCAAAGAAGCTTCTTCTTAAATAGGTTGCAATTATCACCACTCTCCACAAGACTCAGGGATCATTCAGAAAGAGGATGTAGAAAGATTGTAAGAGTTGGTAGATGACTTCAAGAAAGCAATGCTTTAACAAGAGTATGGAAGTGTTACATGTGAACTCAAAGCAACTGTGATAACAAACATACACAAGGCGTACTCAAGCACTCTAACCAGAAAAAAATCCCAACTTAGAGGCACAAAGTCCCTATCTAATGAGGTTTGGGATTTGATTTCATAGTTGCAGGCAAAAGAAGTGTCAGTTTCCTTTAAGGGTATGAAGCCTATCATGATAAATATGCTTCAGTGCAGGTTCCACATCAAGACATTTTGGGAAACAAAAATTGAACAGTACTACCTGGGAAACGTAAAAAATAGTAAAGGAACATGAAGTTGGTTGGGGGGTGGATATGGGAGGAGTTGACTGATAAGGAGATTGATCCAAATACACAGAATGAAACTCTCCAAGAATTGATTAAAAATAGTTCAATTTTTCTTTGTGTGTGTGCACATGTGCATGTACGTGTGCGTGTGTGTGTGTGTGTGTGTGTGTGTGTGTGTGTGTGTGTGCAGTTGTTAGTAGATTCCAGAAAAGGGGCTTGGATCCCTTGGAACTTTATTGACAGGTTGTTTGTGAGTTTCTGACCAAGGTTGATAGAACTGAATTTGAGTCCAATGTCGCTCTTAAACATCTCTCTGGCCTCCAATATTTTTGTTTTATGCTTTTTGATCTTTTTTTGTGTGTGTGTCGTTGTTGTTTTGTTTATTTTTGTAGCTTTAGCTGGCCGGGATCTCAGTATGTAAACCACATGTCCAGGATGACACTGATTATATAGGAATCTGCTTGCATCTGCCTCCCAAGTGTGGTGGTATTAAAGGTGAGGCTATTAAGAAAGAAAGAAAGAAAGAAAGAAAGAAAGAAAGAAAGAAAGAAAGAAAGAAAGAAAGAAAGAAAGAAAGAAAGAAAGAAAGAAAGAAAAAGAGGAAGGAAGGAAAGAGAGAGAGAGGAAGGAAGGAAGGGAAAGGGAAAGAAAAAGAAAGAAAGAAAGAAAGAAAGAAAGAAAGAAAGAAAGAAAGAAAGAAAGAAAGAAAGAAAGAAAGAAAGAAAGAAAGAAAGAAAGAAAGAAAAAGAAAATATGGCTATAATTGATACAAAAATATATGTATGCACCTGTGTTTCTTCCTTTTGGAGTGAGAATCATTTAAGCTTAACTAGTTTGATGATTTTCCTTAACACTCATTCATGAAAGACAATGTGGTTAGGGCTTAGGAGCTCATGATTTCAAAGTCATATTGAGGTATTAAAGACACTAAATAAAGCCTTTATTTACACAACAATATAAGTCCTACTGTTGCTAAGTGGAGACATTACAACACAGTAGAGAACATTTCACCAAACTAGCAGGAACAAACATATATTCCATGAATATAACTGTTTCTCTTTCTTCCTAAAGTTGCCTTTTCTGTAGTTGCTTTCAGTTTAATGGAACTAATTTTTTTAGAGCAAGTCAACATTGGTAATGACTTGGTAAGATACATTTTTCTTTCATTTTATATTTGTGATGAAGGATGGCCTACCTATGGGTAAAAGAAAAAAACAATGAAAATATTGATTGATTTTTATGATTGGGGATTGTGATCTAACAACATTTTCTTTTCCACATGGAGCTCATCATACTTTTCATTTATGTTATATGTACTAATCAATGAGCTATTGATTTTTAAACTCCTTTTCTCAAATAACAGTTGTCATTTACTAACTCAGTGACACAGATATCAACATGTTTTAATTTCACCTGAAAGTAGGTTTTAAAAGATCGTTTTTTAAATTATGTCTTCAGTAACCAAGTATATGAAGTACTTTATTTCATGGTACATTTGATTAAAGATTTTTAAATCAAATTTTAGGAAATGAATGACAGCTTCCAAAATGTAACTATCCATTACTGAGCATTTACATTTAGATTTAAAGTAATCACCTATAGTTTTGCTTATTTAAAAAAAATACAGACTTTATATATTAATCTGCTAAGTTATGTGTTCTGGGAATTATAAGTAGTTTTTTTTTAATTTGGAATGATAAATTTAATTACTGGAAAATGTAATATAAAGTGTTATTGGGGGAAGCACTAAAATCCATTTTTATTTGATGGCTCTTTCCTACATCATGAAACACCTGGCATTTGATACCATGTGAATTGTCATTCTATAACTCTTCAGAATATAGTAATTATGGGGGGCTGGAGAGATGGCCTAGCGGTTGAGAGCACCGACCGCTCTTGCAGAGGATCCGGGTTCGATCCCCAGCACCCACATGGCGGCCGAGAACCGTCTGAAACTCCAATTCCAGAACTCCATTTCCAGGGGAATCCGATGCCCTCTTCTGACCTCCGCGGCATTGCACGACACGGGTGCACAAACTTGCATGCAGACAGTACATTCATACACATACGGAAATAAATAAAATTAAAAAATAAATTAAAAAAAAAGCAGAATATAGTAATTATTCCAATAAATCTACATGTTGATACCTTACCAGATTAATCTTTTAGCGATTACATATCTAAAATGTAGAAAAATGAATATCACAAAATTGCTGAAGTTTTCTGTAATAAGGTAATGGGACAGATTTTTTTAATTATGTAAAGAAAATTACAGAATGGCTGTTTTGTTGAGAAGTCTATTTTTGGAGTTGTTTTTATCGTGTGTCTCACACAGAGGAAAAATGAGAGGTCTCTGCACCATTCAGGAGGGCAGATTCCCTTCTTTCCACTCTGCAAAGGACATTCAGATTCTCATAGCCTTGTGTCTTCCTGATTGTTTCTCACTTTATTTAGTATATTTTGTCTTCACTAGATCTTTCAACTTTCCTAGAACTCCTTGCAGCTATAAAGATATGCTTTACTGTTTCGTCTCTTCTTATATTCTTAGAAATTCAATATTTTCCACTTAGTAATACCTTCAATTTGATCTTCTTTCCTTCTTTGAATTTTGGGATTGTGTGTCCCTGGTTTCTCATTCCATCTCTGACTCTTCATGTGGGTCATTTTAATATCTTTGAATATTCAGTCCACTTGAGGCTGCACTATGTTTTCAGAGTTTATATTCTTGTCGTAGCAAGAAAAATGTATATTTCAAGTACCAAAATCTATATTTAATCCTGAGATAAATATTACCTAATCCTTAGATGCACATCATTGCATGTGAGCAAAAATAGAGACTTGACTAGAAAATATCTCCTCTCCATCCAGTCTTCCAGCATAGAAATCCTGGTTTGAAATTCAGAAACCTTTTCTCCATTACCAATCAAATTCGTTTCAGAGGATTCTATTTCATTATGTTAGAAGTCCAACTTTACAAATCTCTTCTAATTTTCCTTTACCTGCTCCAGTAAAATAAAGCAAAATGTTACTATTTCATCATTATAAACTTAATTTTTATGATGATTTTCAGTTATGTTCTTTTTTTCCAATCTTCACTCTGAACATTCTATATTCGATCATTTCTTGTGGTATCTGGCAGATCACTGATCTGTTTTGCTGTGTCTTTTGCTCCCAGTTCAAGTAAATAGTTTTATTTTATTACATATATTGTTACAAATGGCTTTTGCTCAAATTGTCTATTGGTTAATTGGTAATCATACATTTGATACTTTATATGGTTCTATTATTTACTTATAATTTCACACCTATGTAATATTAAACATGTATAATTTCAGTAGATGCTTGGTAATAAAAACACTTGAGGTGTTTTGAACATGTTATTTTTTATTTGATTTTGTTTTTGTATATTGCCTTACAGTGTTTTTTTTTTCAACCTACAAAACAGTATTTATGAGAAATATTACAGTTAGTAGGGAATTTGAAATGTCCAATAAGCTATTTTCCTTGAAGTGATATTGATATTTGCCTCTCCAAAGCATCTAAACCTCTGCCTATTCAAGCCATTTTTTTTTCTTTTCAAGACAGGGTCTCCCTGTAGCCCCAGCTGTCCTGTAATTCACTCTGTAGACCAGGCTGGCCTTGAATTCACAAAAATCCGCCTGCCTCTGCCTCCCAAGTGCTAGGATTAAAGGCGTGCCACCACGTCCGACTCCCATCAAGCCAGTTTTATATAAATTTGAGTACTTAAAAATCTCAAGATTCTCTGTGAAACTGGAGCTTGACATAACAGTGTCTGGGTTCCATTTAACCCTGAAATTTCCTTAATGTGATTTCATGATTTTGAAAGGAAATGCTTCTCTTACATATTAACCACTTTGGATTCAGCCTGAGATTTAATATTTCTCTTGTCTTAAACATTCATCAAAATATTTTTTCATATTTGGGTGAAAGAAATACACTTCAGACAACACTGGTTGTCATGTGGTCTCCCAATCTGAAACTTTGTCTCTCTAAATATTGTCACTTAAATAAGTAAAAGGAAAAATAATAAAATAAGGTTTTCTATCATTGTGTACATCATCAGGAAGGCAACTTCAAATCATCTAGATAATTAGGAAGAGGAAGTTGCACATACTCCAGACTGTATAACTCCTTGATTGCAGCAAAAAAATCAGTCATTTTAATCTATAGTTTGTTCATGATTCAAGTCCCAAAACAAAACATGTAAGCTAACCTAACTTCTACAGACAAAATATTATCTCTTTAGATCTTTGACTGTACTTTGAAGTTAGGAGCAACTTGGTCATTAAATAACTGCTAGTTTAAAATTATACTTAATTTAAGCATAAATTTCTCAACTTCTAAAGTAGTATAATAACAATCTAGTAAATAGTCATGTATTCATGACTATTGAATAATATGGAACTTAATCATGAAAGCATAGGAGAATGTGATAAATTTTTTATCTGAGCTTTAAACTTCTTATATAAACACCATTTTTGGTAGGTATAGTTATGTTGACCATTGTTAATATTAAAATTCAGGAAATGGAGTTTGCTAGGTTTATTTTATTTGACAATATGTTATGTTTTAAGTGGCTGTGTACAGTGTGATCTTTTAATTTCTATTCTTGTCACTTTGCAATCCTTCCCTTGGAACATCATTTACTAAATATATTCCATAGCAGTTTTATATTCCTAAAATTATAAAGAAATTGCAGGGCACATGTTGATAGATTTGAGTATTAATCATAGCTCTTGTCAATTTATTCCCTAAGCCTTCTGCCCTAAATCAGCTCTCTCCATTATGAAATAATCACATGACAATGAACATCATTAAAATAAATAAGGATGATTCATCATATGAATGACTAACATGATGAATTTTCTAAGAATAAATCATGTCATGAAGTTCAATGTAACAGAGAAATGTCAATCATATTATATAAGAAAATCATCTACCCATAAACAAATCTGAATTGTGACAGTGATATAAAGCCACGAAGTTGTGTTTCTAGAACTAGTTATAAATAACATCATTTTATAAATAACCCAAATTAGTAAGTGACTAAGAAGTTTGGTGCACAGTTAATTTTTCTCCATTATCAAAGTCATTTAAACCACTTTAAATAAGTGTTTCAAAAAAGATTGAATTATGAAAATGGCTGAAAGCAAAGAGATACATCAATATAATCGCTGGTACATCAAAAGAGAAGAAATAACATCTCCAAAAAGTGCCTAGCCATAGAATTCAATGCAGAATAACTGAAGCTTTCAGCTGCTATAATCATCACTGAGGAAAGTGATATGACTTGATGGCAGAAGAAAATGTTGTTTAGAGAAGTGTGGCACAGTTTTGAATACTTCCCATTTTTCCCATTCTACATTCATGACTTAGGTATTACCTGGAAATATGAGTTCTTATGTAGATGGGAGGACACATGGCCTTCTGAGTGAACTCCAATAGACTAGCATAGAACATACTTGCATCAATATTATTTAATCACAGTGGGAGTATTTTCTTACTCAAGCACACAAAAGAAAACTTGCCTCTAGAAATGTCTGTCTCCCTCAAACTGTCCACAGTTCTGTTTCTCTATACATTGGAGAGAACAGAAGCACTAATTCTAGTCTTTTTGATACTCATTATGAACCAGCAATCAAAAGATTTCCTCACAAATAAGAGAAGTAAACACTGATAAAATACAAAGACAATTCACATTAGAAAGGAAAAGAGCATCAATGCAAAGACAACTCACATTAGAAAGGAAAAGAGTATAAAATCAGACAATGGAAATAAAATCTCTCACACGTAGCCCCTGCTCCCCCCACACAACTTATGATAAAGAAGATACTGTAATAAAAGGATTACCCATAAAATTGCCCAAGGAAAATTTTAACTTGTAAGAGGATAAGATATTTGACGAATATCCAGGAATATAAATAAAATAAACACTACAGTGTGATTATAAGATTAAGGGCTATAAAGAATATGAAATATGATTTTGAATAATCATATATGTGCTGTATAATTACACATTTACCAAAATATATGCCATAAAAAGAGAGGGATAGAGCAGATTAAAAAATCATATAACATCTTGCAGAGAATTAACAAAACTGAAAATTGATTTTAGTGAACAGGCATTATAGAGTCAGAAAGTTCTTATGATGATAGAGTGAAAAGAAACGAGGTTCTTTCTCCCTATATACATACATAGCACATTTATTGGATCAAGTCTCAAATGACATTAATATCGAATTCTGAAGTGTACAAATTGCTTTAACAATTAGTGTAGTATTTAATGCTATTCACAGCTCTTTTTCCCTAATATCAGTTGTTGTTTTTTTATTTTATTAGACAACATTTTGGTATGTATCCTAAATTAGCCTTGAGACCATAAGGGATTTTACAAAAGTTTTTCTGTACACGCTTTGGAGTTGTGATTGCAATAGTACAAACTTTTTAATATATAATAGTGTTAGAAATTCTAATCTATAACATATATTCCAAGGTTTATATGTTTCGATAGCTCGATAAAAATGTATATATAGAGAGATATATATCTATATAGAGATATGTGGTGGGTGTGTGTGTTGTGTATGTGTGTTGGTGTGTTGTTGTGTTTTGTAAGTAAAGTCTTATAAAAACAATAATTGCTTGTTTTGGTGTAAAGAAAGTGTATTAGTCACTTTTCTGTTGCTGTGATAAAACACCATGACCAAAGGAACTTATAAAAAGAAGAGTTTATTTGGGGGCTGGAGAGATGGCCTAGCGTTTAAGAGTGCTGACCGCTCTTACAGAGGACCCGGGTTCGATCTCCAGCACCCACATGGTGGCCGAGAACCGTCTGAAACTCCAATTCCAGGAGAACGAAACAGAGAGAGCAACTAAAGACAGCAAGGCTTGTTAAACTCACTAAGCCTGCACCCAGTGACATACTTCCTCTAGCATGGCCACACCTTCTAAGACCTCTAAAAGCAGTGCCACCAACTGGAGACAAAATGTCTGAATTCTTAAAGCCTTTGGGGGACACTCATTCAAACCACCACATTCCCCTCCCTGGCCCCCATAGGCTCCTGACCATATAAAATGCAAAATGCATTTAGTCCAACTTTAAAAGTCCCCATAGTCTTTACCAGTTTCAATGCCATTCAAAAGTCTACAGTCCAAAGTCTCTTCTGAGACTCAGGCCAATCTCCTAAACTGTAAGCTCCTGTAAAATCAAAAGAAAAATTACATACTTCCAATGTATAGTGGAACCAAATACACATTCCCATTCCAAAAGGGAGGAATAGAGGCATAGCGAGGAAATACTGGACCAAAACAAGACCAAAAACCTGCAGGACAAACTCCAAGTCCAGTAGCTCCATGTGTGACTTCTGGGACTTGATGTCCAAAGGACTTAGATAGCTAAGCTCTTCCAGCTTTGCTTGCAGCATACATCTCTTCCTTAGGCTGTTACCACTCCCTGTATGCAGCTCTCCTTGGCAAATATCTCACAGGTCTGGCATCTCGAATGTCTTCTTGGGGTCTCCGCTGCCAACCAGACTTCACATTCATAGCTTCATGAAATGGCCTATCAGGGCCTTCTTTATGCAGGGACACCCCTGCTGCACTCTGCCTGACCTTAGCAGCTCTCTGAAACCGTGAAGAACTGAAGACCCCTTCACTCTTGCAAACTTCATGACTCTAAAGCCAGCACCATGTGAATGAAACTGCCGAGTTTGACTGCAAGTTTGGGATGGACCATGGCCTATTTCAACCACATTTGCAACTTTTCTCTGCCCTGAACTTGGAACAGAAAACCGTTTCAGTATTGCCCTGAACTTGGAGCAGAAAACCCTTTCAATATTTTGCTTTCAAAAGTTTGAGGATTAGCTGGGTGTGGTCTTGCCCTGAAGGTACTATTTCTGTTGTTTACTTGTAAATCTTGAGGTCCTTTCTTAATCACTTTAATCTCACTTTTTCCATTGTTTACTTGTAAATAGCTAGGCCTCTCCTTAATCATTTTAGTCTCCTTATGAAAGGGAGCCTCTCCTTCACATGCCTTGGCCCCACCTTTAATCTTCCTAGTGCAGTTATCAGATCCAAACTGTACATTTTGCATTTCTTTCTGACCCATCTGCTCTTCTTCACTGTAGATCTGCACAATATTCACCATTAAAAGCCACACAACCATTTCTACGTTAGGCTGTCTTGAAATATCCTCTGCCAAAGACATCTTTTCAACCTAGCATCAGGCAAGCATTTGGGCTGTGGGCAAACTGATGCCAGACTCTTTATCAAAATATCCCAGTTGCTGCCTAAGTCTTTATTTTCCTCTGGAACCACATTTTTTGCAGCAATGCTTTCTTCCAGGCTTCTACTAGAATGGCCTATTAAGCTCTGCTTACAGTAGTCAACAGCTTTTTTAGCCCAAAGTTCCAAAGTCTTCTACATTTCTCCAAACATCCACATGGTCAGGTTCTTTACAGACAACAGCCCACTCTCTGGTACCAAATAACTGTAATAGTCACTTTTCTGTTGCTGTGATAAAACACCATGACCAAAGGAACTTATAAAAGGAAGAGTTTATTTGAGCTTATGATTGACGATTCCAGGGAATTAGAGTCCATTGTGGCAGGAGGCATGGTGGCTGGAGCTGGAGCAGCAAGCCTAGGGTCACATCTCACAATGAGCACAGGAAGCAGAGAGAGCGACTAGAGACAGCAAGGCTTGTTAAACTCACTAAGCCTGCCCCCAATGACATACTTCCTCTAGCATGGCCACACCTTCTAAGACCTCCAAGAACAGTGCCACCAACTGGAGACAAAAGGTCTGAATACTTAAAACCTATGGGGGACACCCATTCAACCCACCACAGAAAGGCTACTATTTTTTCTTGGTTAATTTGTATTCTGCCAATTTACTGAAACTCTTAATGATTTCTAGGAGGTTTCTCTTGGAATTTTTTCTCTCCTATAGGTAAACTGGGTAAACTGTCATATCATCTGCAAAGAGGGATAATTTGAGTTCCTCTTTTCCAAATAGTACTCCTTTAATTTCCCTTTCTTGCTTTATTGCCCTAGCAAGTGTTTCAAGCACTATATTGAAGAGGAGTGGTGATAGGGGACAGCCTTGCCACATTCCTGCCTTTAAGGGGAACACTTTTAATTTTTTCTCCATTTAGGATGATGTTGACTGTGGGTTTGTTTACTTTGAGGAATATTTCCTCCAATCCAATTCCCTCTAGAACTTTAAGCATGAAGGGATGCTGAATTTTTTAGATAGCTTTTTCTGCATCAATGGAGTTGATAGTGTATTTTTTGTCCTTCAGACCATTTATGTAATTTATATTTATTGATTTACTTATGATGAACCATCCTTGTCTCCGGTATGAATCCAACTTGGTCATGATGCATGATCTTTTTGATGTGGGTCTTTTATGTTGTTTCAAGTATCGTAGATAATTTTTGCATCTATTTTCATTAATGAGATGTGTCTTTAGTTTTCTTTTTTGGTTGTTTCTTTGCCTGGTTTTGGTATTAGAGTGATGCTGGCTTCATAGACAGAATTCGGGAGATTTCCTTCTGCTTGTATCTTTCTGAACAGTTTGAATAATAATGGTTGTAAATCCTCTTTAAATGTTTTATAGAATTTGTACAATCTGGGTCTGGGCTCTTTTATAGTTGGTAGGTTTTTTTTTTTTTTTTACATTTTCAATTTCCTCATTATTATGGATCTGTTAAGCTGTCAATCTCCTCTTGGTTGAGCTTTGGTGAATTCCAGGATTTCAGATATTCATCCTTTTAGGTTTTAGTAAAGTATAGGTTTTTGAAGTACTCTCATATGAATATCTGGATCTTTTCTTTTTCTGTTGTCATGTTTCCCTTTTCATCACGAATAGTATTGATTTGGAGTTGCTCTTTCTTTCTTTTGATTAACTGGGCTAAAGGTCTATCTATCTTGTTTATCATTTCAAAGAATCAGGTTTTGGATTAATTGATTCTTTGTATTGTTTCCTTTGTTTCTATTTCATTGATTTCTGCTCTGATTTTGGTTGTTGTCTCTCTAGAGTTTTTAGCTACATTGTTAGTTCGTTTCTTTGTCCTCTCTCTCTCTCTTTCTCTCTCTCTCTCTCTCTCTCTCTCTCTCTCTCTCTCTCTCTCTCTCTTATTTTGGTGTTTTTGAGACAAGGTATCCCTTTAGTCTCAGCTGGCCTGGAGCTCACTATGCAGACCAGGCTGGTCTTAAACCCAGAGATCTTCCTAACTCTGCCTCCCAAGTGCTGGGATTGAAGGCCTGCACCAATAAGTCCAGCTCTCCTTTTTAAATATAAACACAGGGCTATAAACTTCCCTCTTAGGACTGCTTTCAAAGTATCCCATAGGTTTTGCTTTCTTGTATTTTCTTTTTCATTTAATTCCAGAAATGTTTCTCTTTATTTCATCCTTGACCCATTCATTATCCAGGAGCATGTTGTTTAGGATCCATGTGTTCTTGTAGATAGGAAGGCTTATTTTGGTGTTGATATTGAACTTTATTGTACTGTGGTCTGATAAAATGCATGAAATTATTTTGACACTTTTTTGTTTGTAGATTTTTTTTTCTATGTCCCAGCATATGGTTAATTTTGGACAATGTTCTACGGGGTGCTGAGTAGGAAATATATTCTAAGGTGTTTGAGTGAAATATTCAGTAGATGTTTGTGAGGTCCATTTGGTGTATTGCATTGTTCAGATCAGTTGTCTCTCTGTTTATTCTTTGTCCAGTTGATCTATCCCATGGACTCAGTCAGGTATTGAAATCCCCCGCTATTATTGTGCTGGGATTAATCCATGCCTTGAGGTCCTGGAGAATTGTGTTTATAAAGTTTGATGCATGGAATTTGGTGATTATAAATTTATGATTGTGAAATATTTATAGTTAATTGTTCCTTTGATAATGATATAGTAGCCTTCTTTGTTTCTTCTGATTAGTTTTACTTTGAAGTCTATTTTGTCTGGCATTACAGTAGCTTCTTCTGCTTGCTTTTGGTACCATTTGCTTAGAATATTTTTTCCATCATTTCACTTTGTTAGTGCCTATCCGTAAGGGTGAGATAGGTTTCTTGTAGACAGCATATGGACAGATTCTGTTTCCTAATCCATTCACCCAGTCTATGCCTTTTGATTGGGGAGTTTAGACCATTAATATTTAAAGTTATTATTGGGATATGTGTATTTCTTCCTTTCACCTTATTTTCTGTTTGCATTCTTGGTTTGTATTTTCACAGTTACACTTTTTCCTAATCTAAAAGTCTGCGTGTTTTGAATGGGGGGTTCAGTTCATTAATATTTAAGGCTATTATTGAGAAATGTGTGCTGTTTCCTTTTACCTTATTTTCTGTTTGCACTCTGGGTCTAGGTTGCATTTCTGCAGTTATACTTTTATTTATTACTCTCTCTAGCTGCTTGGGGATAGTTGCTCCTTTCTTCTGATCTTTGAATTGCATCCAGTATTTTATGAAGGATTGGTTTTTCTGGACATGAATTCTTTCATTTCATTTATGTCATGAAAGATTTTTCTTTCTCCTTCAACTGTAATTGACATTTTTAGGTGGGTGTAGTAATCTGGGTTGGCATCTATAGTTCTTTAGTACTGGGAATACTTTGGTCCACATTCTTCTGGCTTTCATCGTTTTTATTGAAAACTCAGCTCTAGTTCTGATGGGTTCCTTTTTATATGTAACTTGTTTTTCTGTTGTGACCTTCAGTTTTGCGTCTTTGTTTTGGGCATTTAGTGTTGTAACTATGATATTGTGTGGGGAATTCCTTTTCTGATCTTGTCTATTTGGTGTTCTACGTGTATCCTTTATTTGTATGGGTTTGTCCTTTTTCAGGTTGGGTAAGTTTTCTTCTATGTCCTATGATCCTCCTCTTTGATCCACATTTACCACCACTGTCACTTTCTACTTTCCTGGATTCTGTGGCTTGTTTAGAAAATATATTAGCTGAATGTCTTGGTACACACCTTTAATCCCAGCACTTAAGAGGCAGAGACAGGAGGATCTCTGTGGATTCAAAGCCAGACTGGTCTAGATAGTAAGTTACCAGACAGCTGGAGCTACAGGAACACCCTGTATCAAAAAGACCCATACACCCCCAAAATTTTGAACAGTCATATCTAGATTCCACCAGTAAGAAAGAATGTGCAGTGTTTGTCTATTTGTTTATATGTACCATAATAAGACAAAAGGAGGAAATTAAATATGATAGGAAATAGAATTTGTAAATATGAAAGAAGTCAAATTATCTCCAATTACAAATCACATATTATAGTTAAGAAATCCAAAAAAAAATAAATCACACCAAAAATCTACTGCAAATGATCAACATTTTTAGCAAAATGACAGTATACATAATTAAATTACAATATTCACTAGCCTTTCTATAGATTAAAAACGAAGGAGAAGGAGCTAATGGAAACACATACACAATAACCTCAAAGTATCTAAGACCAAATCTAACAAAGGAGCTGAAAGTCTTCTGCAATGAAAACTCTAAATCTGAGTACGCAGAGCTTAGATCTTGGATTTCCCAGACTACCTAAAGCACAGAATATACAGGCATAACCCCTCCAACCCCCACCCCTGCCAAATGGAATTGCCGAGGGAGTGTCCAAGTGGATTCTTTGGAGAACTTTCAGAACAGAAAGGAAAGAGTGAGTTAGACTTCCAATAGAAAGCCTAAAACTTAGACAAGTCAACACTCCATAAGCAACGAGAAAAACATATCAATCAAACAAACAATGAAGTCATGTGAAGGAGGCAAGCAAAGCAAGCCTTCAACAGAGTGAAGAGACATTTGGGATGCCGATTCGAATACAGACAAAGAGAAACCCACATGCCAGGGACATGAAGAAGGGACAACATGGGAAAGGTGCAGTATAATTCCACGCCAAGCTCTACCAACACTGTGGGAGATTCCTACAGTGGGATACCCCTGGGGATGGCCCAAGACACAGATCTCAGAAGAACAATTGTGGACATACTCAGAGAAATCAAAGACTATAAAGAACAAGTCAGAGAACTAAGGAGAGAGAATGAAAAACTCAAGAAGGACATAGAGAGAGACCATGACAAACTCCGGAAGGAAGTGGAAACACTGAAAAGATCCCATGTTGAAAAAGAAAAGGAAACCCACTAACGCAGCAAAGAGCTACAGGAAGAGATTGAGAAGCTCCAAAAGGAAGTGGAAATGCTAAAGAAATCACAAGATGACATAAAAAGGAAATCAAACAATTATCCAATCAAGAGGAAAGGAATGGAAAAAGCCTTAGAAGTAGAGTGGAGGAAGCAGAACAAAGAATATCAAACCTGGAAGATGACACAGAACAAATAAAAACCTCAAGTAAAGATTGTGAAAAATTTAAAAATACACAAAATTGGAACAACCAGGAATTGTGGGACAATATGAAAAGATCAAACCTCCACATCATAGGAGTAGAGGAAGGAAAAGAATTACAAGAGAATAGTATTGATCAGATCTTCAACAGAATAATAGATGAAAATTTCCCCAAATTTAAAAAAGACAAAACAATACAGATACAAGAAGCACATAGAACTCCAGACAGACAAGATAAGAAAAGAAACTCTCCAGGTCATATCATAGTTAATGCTAGATGCCCAAAACAAAGACAAAATTCTTCAAGCCACAAGAGAAAAACAAGTGAATTATAAAGGGAAACCTATCAGAATTACAACTGACTTCTCAGAGCAAACTATGAAAGCAAGAAGAACCTGGAGCAAAGCATTCCCAGTGTTAAAGGACTATAGATGCCAACCCAGGTTACTATACCCAGCAAAAATGTCGATTAAAGTTGAAGGAGAAAGAAAAATCTTCCATGACATAAACAAGATGAAAGAATACATTGCTTTAATTAAGACTTCAAGTACTATATTGAATGTGATAATAAAGTTACGCTGATACTTTGTAAATTTGTTTGAGCCTTTATTTTCAGGTTTTTGGCCAAGAGGCCAAGAACATAGAATCACCTGGCCAAGTCCAAATCACAGGTGAGAATTTCTCTGTGCCTTTTTTCTTTTCTCAGCTTCTTGGAATATATAGTTTATTTTTTGCCACAGTTTACACTTAGTGCATATTTTGATTATACAATTGTATTGTGGTTTTCTTTATTTATACTTGAGAGTAAGTAGTATTTCCTTCTGTTCTCCATAGCTGATAATGTTTTTCTCCTTTATGAAGTGTATTAGTAATATTTACCAATAAGTTTTCAATTTGGTTTATTGAGCTTTTCACTTCTAGCATTTATATTTGCTTTTGTTTTCAAAATTTCAATTTCCTTAATGTACTTTTCTTCCATGTTGTTCACTTTTCCATCCATTTAGGTGATTTCCCTCATCCATTTAGCTGACTTTTCCATCAATACTGATTTTTCTTGCTGGAGCTTTAATGGAAGTTATATTTTTATTTATATCATTTATGAAGTCCTTGCTTGATCATATTTAGTAGTAAACTTTTGCAAATGTCTTCTGCTGTTTTCTTATTACAATATTCTAATATTTAGTTGTTGAGGAGTCATGACCATTTGAAAGAATATTGTCTTGTTTTATATTTCTTGTAATTCTGGAGTATTATTTCTACATGTATTGTTCTGAGTTTATCTTCTAGTTTTACTTTTGTACTCTTTTTGTGAACACCCCAATCTTGGACACTTAATTCACAATACTATTCTGTGCTACAGCATTATCATCAACTTATGTAAGATTTATAGATTAATTTATAAAGACCAATGGTACATCACCAATGACAGTATCCAGAAAATGAGATAATCATGAAATTTAAACTAAGATAATTTGGAAACATTAAATGTTTGAGATAAAGGAAAAAGGCAAGAAAAGTTACAAGACAACCAAAATTAAACAACCAGAAGAAATACTAGAGAAGTTAAGAATGTTATAAAAAAAGAAATAAAATGAGAACAGTCAAGAAATGATAGAAATGAAAAGAAATCAAATGTGTCCAAGGTCCAGGAAATGTAACAACTTGTTAAAGGAAAGAAACTGGTACTTTATTAGTGTATCTACTAAACTACTCTGGTGAACTTCTGGCCTCCCAGAAAGTACTGCTTTCTAAGAATTATTATCAGAAAGGCTGTACTGAAACTGATGTTCTGAAAAGACTGTAAAGAAATTTAAAGTGTAAAACGCCTGGACTTCTGTCTTACTGACATTACATCCATTGGGCAATTTAACAATTTAAATACACACACACAGCACCCAGACACATACAAACACACACACACACACACACACACACACACACACAAACACAAACACACACACACAAAGAGAGAGAGAGAGAGAGAGAGAGAGAGAGAGAGAGAGCTAGAAATATATTTCAGTACAGTATGATATATATGAAGGCCTAGGTTGAAAACCCAGAATTACTAAACTAAATGAATCTTGTATTTTAAGAACATGTCAGTAAGCATTGGAAGGACTACTTTGTAAGATCTTCATGGGAGTTAAGTGATTTTTAAAGGTTTAAAACCCATAACATACTAACTGTTGAATACTGTCAAGGTCATGGAAGTGCATAGACGACTGTTGTTAATTTGCAAATAGAAAAACTGAAGGAATTGTTAAAAAAAAATCAATGCACATGGGGTGTGGTGGCACATGCCTTTAATCCCAGCACACAGGAGGCTGAGGCAGGTGGATCTCTGAGTTCAAAGCCAGCCTTGTCTACATAGTGAGTTCCGGGCCAGCTGAGGTTAATGAGAGGCCCTGTCTCAAAAGAATCAAAAACAAACAAACAAACAAACAAACAAACAAACAAACAAAAAATCAGTGCATAGTAAGTGACAGTTAAGCTGGGCAGAATGAGGGGTGCATTGCCAAAATTCTCTGATTTCTTAATTACCATGGCTCTAGCAGTGCTGTCCACTTGAATTTAGCACTTGTCATTCAATGCCCATAATATGATTATCCAGTTAAACAAAATGAAAGTAGCACAGTGAGGGTGAGGAGATGGACTTAGGCACATATTTAAACTGTCAATATTGATAACTTAGAATAGAAAGGACTTCCTAGCTTTGACATTTTACCTTTCTCTTGTTTCTGTATTGATTAGTGGAAACCATGCTTCTATTTTATTAACTCATATTTCAGTTAATGTTAAAGATACTTCTGGCCAAATTTGTTGCATAGAATAACTCAATAACCTATGAGAGACTAAAATTTTTAGGAAACAAAAGTAAAACAAGCAGGTTCAATCGAGTCTATGCACTGTGAATTGTTGACTTATTATGAAAAATCTTCATGAACATAATTAGAAAAATTAAAACCCAGACTCTTATTTTAACTGTACAGATTACTTCCAAGGTAGAAAAAAAATTGAGTTTTCAGATGATATTTTGATTCCCTGAATCATTTGTCTCACTCCCCTACCCCCAGATTGTTGTCCTTACAATATTCCCCCCCCAAAAAAAATAATCTAGGAAAATTTGACCACCCATGCCCTGCATGAAAAACTCCACCTCCAAAAAAGTTAACAAAAATAAAGTAACAACAATATACAAGCATTTCAAATATTTTAAGTATTATTTGGTGGTTTAGGGTCTGAAAATGGGCATATCTTTAAAGAATTAGTATTAGAAGAATATTAGATGCATGCATTACAATACCTTATGCTGTAAAAATATCAGTTTTCTAAGTTTCACTAAAGGAAAAAGAGGGCATTATTTAGTTTTTAAATAGTCTTTTAAGTGTGAAATTAGCCTCTATAAATTGTTTATAAATTGTCTATGTTAGACTAGATTCATTTGCTAATTATGTACATAATTAAAATGTAATTCCCATTATTGTATTCATTGTAAAATTATAACTGGCTGAAAATTAAGTAAGCCTATTCCACAAAATCTCTATACTATAATGTCACCCATACATGGTACTATGTAAACCATTAAGTCAGGGATAAATGATTTCAACTAAAACATAATTTTTATACTTTAGTGACCTAAAATCATTTCTTTTATTACTTTTTATTTTAGTGAAAGTTTCTACAAAATCTGAAAAATACTGTGCATTGCTATACATAGATTTTTAGAAAGAAAATTCTTACTAAAATCCCTAATTCTTTAATAAATTGTTGTTATTCCTTTGATATCTTGGGGTGGTTTTTTTGTACTTTTTGTTTGTATTGTTTTGGTGTTTTTGAGACAGGGTCTCCTTGTAGCCCCAGCTGTCCTGGAACTCACTCTGTAGACCAGGCTGGCTTTGAATAAACTATTGAAATATATATAACTGCCAAAATGTATTTATGAAAACAAATGGCATTAATAGAAATGTAATGATTTTTTTACTTAAATATATTGCTAATGTTAGTATCTTTTTCTTAAAAATTTGAATGCTGGTATAGTAGTACATCCAAATTTGATTAAGAACTATTTTAGCAAATGTATAAAATACAATAAAAATATAAAAAAACAGCAAAGTCCAAGAAAATGCCTAACATTTTGTCCATCACAATCATGCATTAGCATAAAATATATTTGTTGGGGCTGGAGAGATAGCCTAGTGGTTAAGAGCACCGACTGCTCTTGCAGAGGACCTGGGTTCAACCAGCACCCACATGGCGGCTAAGAACCGTCTGTAACTCCAATTCCAGGAGAACTCCAGTTCCAGAGGAATCCGACACCCTCTTCTGACCTCCGCGGCATTGCACGACACGGGTGTACAGTACATTCATACATATAAAAAATAAATAAAATTTAAAAAAAGAAAAAAATTCAAATTATTAAAAAATATATATATTTGCTAACTAAAGAGAAAAAGATTATATCAAATTTTATTTTAAACAATCCCTATTAGAGATAGCAAAGGATATTTGTGACATATGTACAGAATATTCTGAAGTTTTATGTCACTTGCTATAATTTCCCAACTAGCTATCCAGGGCTATCTCAGAGACAAAGTTACTATTTAGAAATCATAAAACATCATGTCCCCTTGTGATATGAAAATTTTTATCATATGACAAAACTTGTATCTTTCTTATTATATATTATTTCATTTCTAATTGAAAAAGAAATAGAATAAACATTTTATCTCAAGTGCTATTTTTATTTATTTTTGAGTTTTTTGTTTGGATTGTTGTTTTGAGATATGTTCACATGTAGCACCAACTGACATGGTTCTCACCATGTAGATATGGTAGCCTTCCATCTCACAGAAATGTGTTTGCCTCTGCCTCCCAGTGCAAAGATATTTTTAGGCATGTTCAGTTACATAAATGAATGGAGCTTAGTATAACTAATGTCTTGTTTAGCAGTGGTTTGAGTGCTATTTCCATACTAAACTTTCAAGATCATCACTGTTAAGATTTTTAAGATCTAGTTATATGGACTATTCTCTTTAGGTTAGGGGCATAATTTAAATATAGATAAAAGTTTCACGATGTTACAAAGTATTAGGTTCAATATAATATTTGGGCTGTTTCTGAAGTACTTTTTTGTTATATTCCTTTTCAAAATGTGTTGTTTAAATTCTGGTTTTATGCCTAGGATATCTCTTTTTGTTTTTATTTTCTGAACTGCAAATCCAAATTTGTTTTGAACATGTATATCATTTATATGTCTGTTGTAAAATTAATTTATATTGGGAAACAAAGAAATCAAATGATTCTCTGTGCTTCACTAAATCTTAGAATAACAATAACTCACATTTGAAACTAAGCCAAATGAAAGTAATTAAGTTACATGTAAATGGGGTTTTCACAAGACCTGTTAGTCAGCATCCTTCAGAATATACACCATATGGAAGGGAGAAATGCATTCTGAAACTTAACCATTTGATAATCAAAAACTGCTTTCACCTATGATTATACAAAATCATTCACTGTAGAATGAATCAGTATTATTCAAGCTATGTTTTTTTCTTCTTAAAAGCTGGTGTAAAAATCAGAGGGAAACATATTAGGTCAAAAACCTAATGAAAAATTATATAAATACCCCTACATAAGTCCCTGTCTATATCTTGAATTATATATATATATATATATATATATATATATATATATATATATATGTATATATATAAAGATACAGTGCCAGACAAAAGACACCTCCTTTTCAGTTGTTAGCCATAGTCCAAGGGAGTCCTCAAATTATACAGGTTATTGCAATGGTCCTTGATTGCCTTCCAGAACTTGAAAGTAAGACCCTATTGTGGAAGACAGGACATATTTCAGACACAGGACTGGAGCAATGGATCTGGGACTGAAATGGAATCCAGTTCCCTGAAGGTTGGCTCTCACAGCTTTGGAGAGCACTATCCAAGTTCCTAAGGGAGAAAGAACATCAATCAATGGTGCAACCAAACTTTAAGGCCTAATAACCACAACAGTTACCAACCCAGCAAACTATATTGAAGCGGTATTGGCACTTTTATCTTGGTGGTACTTAATAGCTACCTAATTGGAGTTAAACCTTACTCATAGGAGGGAAATCATGCTTGGTACTGTAAATATAGTCAAATACCCATAACAGGAGAGGACATAGATTGTCCAGAAAACCCAAGGCTGCCACATTGCTAGATAAGTAAAAATTCTTCCCATGTTCTAAATAAGGGTCCATATATTTACAGACAATTATGCCAGTCATCACTCACCAAAGAAGTTTCTTTGGGGGGCTAGAGAGATGACTCAGAGGTTAGGAGTACTGATTGCTGTTTCATTGGACCTGGGTTACATTCTCAGCACCCGCATGGTGGCTATCAACCACCTGCAACTCCAGTTCCAGGAGATCCAATATTTTTCCTGTCCTCTGAGGGCATTGTATGACATGGGTGCACTTACATACATGCAGATAATGCACTCACACACATAAAAAATAAAAATAGCTAGAAAAATAAAGTCTTCTCCTTTAGCAGACAGTTATTACTACAGAGGTCCATAAATGGTCATACAAAGAGATTAAGGGTCTGTGAAATGTCTAACTCTAATTGAGATATCGACAATGGAACTTCTAAATGTAAGGTTCATGGAACATAGTGGAAAAAGAGGTAGAGAGAATACGAATGTATCTTGTCAGCTCTTATCAATGAAGCTCCTTTATGCAACATAGAGAAAGGAACATACAAGGCAACAAATGGACAATGTGTAGAGAATAGAGTGTGCAGAGTGTGAGTCCTTGGAGAGAACTAAACTTCATCCTTCCATGGCTCGGGAACCATTGTGAAAGAAGGGGAAGAAAGACTGTAAGAGCCGGAGGAGCCAAAATGTGGGTGATACGAATTGAACCCAGGTCCTGGGTCCTTAACAGAAACATCAGTGTACTTAACTGCTCTATCATTTCTCCAGCCTCTTTTCAGTTTTTAAAATTTCCCCTTAACAATTCCTGTACAAACAGTTCAGTTGTAAATGGATTCCCTATGCTCTTGTTTATATGGACAGTCTTCTTCCCCCCCCCCCCTTTATTTTTTGACTTTTCGAGGCAGCGTCTCCCAGTAACCCAAGCTAGGCATGAACTTACAGACATCCACCTGCCTCTGCCCCCCAAGTTCTAGGGTTAAAGGAAGCAACTACCATGACCTGCCTCTCTCCCTTATTTCTAAACAATTCTTGGCTGGCATTCACTTTCTTCAGCATTTTGAGTGTATCAATTCACCCTTTCCTGTCTCTCAGTGCTATTGATGAAGAGGTGGCTTCTCATGGCATTAAAACTTCGTTAAAAAACTGTAATGTGAATTTGTGGATACACAACCATTTAGAGAAATGGGAACGGAAGCAAATTCTCAAGGAGCAGGTTAAAACTTTCAAATGCTATCATTTAAGCCAGGAATTCTCAAATTATTTGTCAATATTTTGTTAAAAGTAAACCAAAATAGCAGCTTGGTTCCCAGCTCAAAGCTAACAAAACTCACAAAGCTAAATGGAAAAGAATGGCACTAAATATAATTAGCTATCTTTCTGACTCAGGGCTAAGGAAAGCTAAGATATAAATCTGGGATTAAAATATTAAAATATGATAAAATAAACAGAGTTAGAGAATTAACTCTGTGCTTACGAGCATACTCTTGTACAGGGCAGGAGGTTCATTTCCCAGCACCTGTACGGGGGTTAACAACTGTCCTTAACTCCAGTTCCAGGAGAATCTGATGTCATCTGACTTGAGCAGCACTCGCACATCCCAGTGCACTTACACATATGCAGGCAACACACTTAAAATTCATAAAATATTAAAAAGTAAGAAATAAGGATAATATTTTTTCTTCAAAAACCCATCCCAAGTGTTGCTTCACACAGTACTTCCTTTTTAGGATTACAAAATTTCAATCCAACAGTAAAGAATTGCAGTTAATTATTTTTTTCTTAGATGTTCCCAGGAGGTTTGAAAGTTTTCAGCCTAAGGTTCAGAGCTTTCAGGAGAGACAACAGTTTCCATGCTTCCAACAAAAAAGCCTCAAAGAACAATAATCAGTTTCAATGGATCTTTGTTATTTCCCCAATTCACTCATTTTTTTCTTTTTCTTACAAGACATTAATATTTATCTTAATAATGATTTCATTAAAGTATCTATGAACTTTTTCCTAGTTTCTCATACCCTATTGTTTACATATCAGTGACGTTACCACATTTCTATGAGCATATAGTTTTTAGGTCTATGTGACTGCCTGTGTCCACATTTTAAGATGTTAGCAAGAGATTGCTGTGTGTGGTTATTTCTTAGAAAATATATCGATGAGTTAAATCAAAGTCTGAAATCAATTTTGAAAATTAAAAAAAACTTTGTCTTTCATAAGGTGTTTTCATTGCACTTTCATCGTTGTTTGACTCCATTTTCTGCCTTTCATTCTTTTCTAGTTTATGAAAATTTTCTGTCATTGACATTTTCTTTCTCATTAATTTTGAATAGAGTCTGTGTTGTGTTCAGACTGAAGAGAAAGCTTACTTTTTCAGAAATTCGGAATGCTAGTTTTGTAAACCTAGAAGCAAACCCTTAATTCAATTCCATGTTCATTTTAATTCATTAATGCAATGAAACTAAAAAGTATCAATTTTCAGAGGAAGGTGAAGAATACAAAATGAAGAATAAAAGAATTAAGAGATTGATAATTTTTCCATTTTACATGATAAAGTTATTTGTAGTAAAAGTATCACCAAAATTATATTTTCATATTTTAGTATGGATTTTGAAGATGTGTCTAACATTAGTTAATTTTATGTTCCAAACCAATTTCACTTTAATAAAATATGTATTTGTCCGTGTTCTGATTTTGAATAGAATTAAAATTATTTTGATTATATATTTTTCAGTCATTTTATGTAATAATATACCAAATTCTGTCAAACTGTCTGGTCAACCACCCTTCAGTGCCCTTTATTTTCCACTCCACTGTCCTTAGGCTGTTCCTCTGTGGTGAGCATATCTCTCTCAAAATACATACTCTGTTTCATGTTAGAGCTTGATACATGGTTCACTCATGCTACTCATATATTTAGTATTTCTACATATTTTCTTTGTCATTTATTTTATTATATTGATTATGTCAATTAAAGTGCCAAATATCTAGTCAAACTGATTTATGTGTACAAACTTAGATTTGGGTTCCGAACTAACTGTGTGTGTAATGTGGAATTAATTCTATTCTAGTCAAGGATTTCTAATGAATTTATAATACAATCATTACATATATCTTTGATAAGACATAACTATTTTAAAAACTAAAATCTAAAACTTTTTTTCAGCATAAATAAAACCTGAGTTTTACTTAGATTCTACAGAATTTTAACTTGAATTCATTTTAAGGAATGATTTGTGAGTGGATTCTGAAGCTGCTGTCAATATGAAAGCATTGGCACCAATAGGAAGGCTCTTCCTGACTGTAGGAAAGAACATGGAATGCACATCACATTTAAAATATTTTTATTGATTTGAGAATCAGATACAATGTATTTTGATCATTGCCTGTGTTTCCCCTCTTCACCCCACATTATTTCTCCCTCCAGATTAATGTCCTCTATAATTATAATTTTTTCTATATTTTTATTGATTTTGTGTGCATTTCATACAGAACAATTAAATCAATCATAATCTACTTTATACCCCTTTCTAGACTGGCACCTTTCCACAACCCCCCCACTGGAATTCATAAAGTCTCTCATTTGTGCAAGACCCATTGTGTCACATTAGCATACTTAGAAGTTCTTCAGTAGTTCAGAGTCCCTCAGTTTAAGATCAGATTTTCCTTACCAAACAGTGATCACTTGCCAATAATTCTGCTAATATTGAGACTTGCTACCCTTTTCCACAATTATGCTGTGTTTTCTCTGCTTACGTTTGCATGGGTTTTTGTCTATGCTGACACCACTGTTGTAGAATCATATGAACAGGCTCCACAGAGATTGTATGATTATATTTCCATGTGGTCATGCACCTCTTGCTGGCTCTTACAATTTTTCTGCCCCTTCATCCACAATGGTCCCTGAGCCCTGGGTGAGTGAAGCTTATATAAGAGTCCTGTCAAAGGACCCAAACTTTTTAGACTCCTAATTTATCCACCATGGCCATTTGTGTCCTTTTTGTGTTCCTGGTCCTGTTCCATGAGGGAACTTCATTAGGAGAGTATAGAGATTCATCAGGGTCCTGCTTATCTCTTGTATAAAGCTGTAGAAATTGCATTGTCTATATGCCACTTAGGTTTTGGCAATTCACTGACAATGTCTTTGTATGATCAGTTGTGGGACAGTGTAATAATTTCCATCTGGTACAAAAGATGATCCTTATTAATGAGTGGAGACTAAGATACTTAATTGTATATATGATCATCATCTGAAATATTCCTCTGGTGGTCCTTTAAATGCTCATTATGATTGTGCCACATTCCACTAGATGTTATTCCACTCTGTGCTCATTATGCATGTGCTGCATTCCACTAGATGTTCTTCCTCCCTGGAAAAGGGCTGGCAGCTCTGGGAAGCTGCAAGTCTGATAATTGTTTTAGGCCAGTAGGCTGACAATCCTAGCTTGAGCTCTAGCAGGGAGGGGTTAGGGAATGGTTGGAAGTGATCTGGAGGAAAAGGAAACAGACACTGAGTCCAGGAGGAAAGACTCAGTTTAATATTGTAACTCTTGGCTTTTTATACAGATCCTTGCATGGGCTGGGACACACACAGAATTGGTGGCTGGGGCAGGCAGTTGGGACAAGTGGCACCCCAGGCCATATGTTCCAGATCAAAGCTTTGCCCCAAGGAATCAAAGGTAGCACCAGGGTGGGTCTGACAGGATATCAGCAGGGGTGGAGGCTTGGAGGCTGCTTGCTGACTCTCTTTAAGTTCTTCTACCAAAAAAATGCCTACATCTCCCCATTTTTACTTATTTTAAAAAAGCTCAGTTGTTACATACTGTTAGTATTTTATATATTGGGGATACTCTGGAATAATGCGGCCCAACACTCTTCCACTGGGGACAACAAAACTTGGGTGTGTAAGCTGGAGGTATGACATATGCTTGGTCTATCAAGAGAGAGAGCCCATCGGGTCTGATGCTTTCCTGGAATAGGCAAGGTAGGAAATATGATAGAGGTTATGTATGCATCTAATATGGGATTAAAATGGAAAGATGCGAATCAAGAAATATGATATGGAAATAACATACAGCTTATTTCCAAAAGATATGTTTTTTTTTTTACTTATAAAAAGAAGAGTTTATTTGAGTTTACTATTGAAGGTTCCTGGGAAACAGAGTCCATTGTGGCAGGAGGCATAGTGGCTGGGGTTGGAGCAGCAAGCCGAGAGTCACATCTTGCAATCAGCACAGGAAGTCAAGAGAGAGCCACTGGAGACCACAAGGCTTGTTAAACTCACTAAGCCTGCCCCCAATAACGTACTTCCTCCAGCACAGCCACACCTTCTAAGACTTCCAAAAACAGTGCCACCAACTGGAGACAAAATATCTGAACACTTAAAGACCATGGGGGACATTCTCATTCAAACCACCACATTCCACTCCTTGGCCCCCATAGGCTTATGACCATATAAAATGCAAAATGCATTTAGTCCAACATTAAAAGTCCCATACTCTTTACCAGTCTCAATTCTATTCAAAAGTATACAGTCCAAAGTCTCTTCTGAGACCCAGGCTAATCTCTTAACTGTAATCTGTAAAATCAAAAGGCAAATTACATCCTCCCAACATACAGTGGAACTGAATACACTTTGCCATTCCAAAAGGGAGGTATAGAGGTCTAATGAGGAAATACTGGACCAAAACAAGACTGAAAAGCAGCAGGGCAAACACCAAGTCCAGTAGCTCCTTGTGCGACTTTTGGAAATTTACTTCTAAAGGGCTCAGCTCTTCCAGGATTGCATGCAACATGGATATCTTCCTTAGGCTGGTACCACTCCTTCTATGCAGCTCTCCTTGGCAAATAAGATACAATTTTAATATAGGTGCAATGAAATAGGCTAGTGCAACTTAGCCTTTCTGGTTGCGTAACAACCATACTTAACACCCATACCAATTTGGCCAAGAGAACTAAGGGATAACTTTCTTCCTTGCCCTCAGAGTTCAACCAAGTCTTAGAGGATTATGAGTGCCCTGCAAATGTGGGTCACCAGTCTTCCTGTTCAGGGAGATTTTGGAGATCTACTAAGGGGACTTCAGTCAGTGTAAAGTCTATAAAGAGGAAAGTCTGCTCATGCTTCAGAAAAGGAAACCTGGTCTAGCAAGACCTGATTTTTTCCTCAATTGGATGGAACTGGTAAATGAAAAGCTGAAAGGAGCAATGCCCCCCCCTCAAAAAACCCAAGAGACCCCAGAGGACTAGATCCTCAACTGACCTTGAGAAAACAAAAAAACTTGGTTAATCTGGGCTAACTGTATGGCCTTAAGCATCCAAAAGGAAAGTACAATCAGAAATAAATAATATAAAGACCATTGAAACTGTATTGCAGACATAAAACTTGAGAATAAAAGAAAAAAGAAAAGAAAAAGAAAAATGATAGAGTACTATTGTTTGCCCTGTCTTCAATTCTTACTGGCAAGGGCATCTACCTTATGGCTGCTACCACTTTTGGCACTCCTCAAAGACATGAGACACAGCTTTTTAACCATTCAATATGGCCTGAAAACTCATGTATATCCAAGAATCCTTCAAAACTTTCAATGCAAGATGGGGACTACTGAGATACCCAGCTTGTGGTCTAAACAGCTAAGGGGATGTCAGCCTCATCAGAATACAGACTGCAATTGTTGGAATACGTGGGCTATATCATGGATGCCAGTACAAGGGAATCAATACAGGACATGTGCTTACTGGACATCATTTGGGGTACCATGGGAGAGCAAGACCCCATTGTGGAGGAAAGGACTGATTGTTTTTTGGGATTGTCAAGGAGGAAACTTCGAGCATTTCCTAAAGGAAAACATGACATCTTTTAGGAAAAAAAATTCCTCCAATTCAAGTGATATGTATATGCATGTATGTAGGTATATATTTATCTATATATAATTAGGTATCTATAATATGACTAGATATAACTATATATATATATATATAAAACTATATATATATAACTATATATATATAACTATATATATCTATATATAACTATATATATAACACTAGGTATATATATATCTATATCTATATCTATATCTATATATAACTAGGTATATATATATATATATATATATATATACTGTAGCATAACAAGTTAGAGAGAACAACAAAAAACTGAAAAAAACTCTGATAAAACTCAGAAAAGATGCAGACATATAAGTCAGAATGCGGGACTCTGGTGGAGGTGGAGGGGCTGGAAAGGATGCGACTCTGATATTGGAGAATGATGTATGACAATGTGAAAAGTTTAATAACAAAAATAGATGTACAATTAGTTCTTTTAATCTTGTACAAGGGTTTTGCAAAGGTAATATATATATAATAATATATATATAATATACTAGATATCATGATATATCTGGATCTCGAAGTGCTTTGTGTATTTCAACGTATGCATATTTCAGTCACGGCAAATCCCCTGCCCTTCTCCCCACACCCACCCCCTACCCAACCCAGATCAATGCATTGCTTGTAACTTTTCTGTAATCTTTCCTGTTTCTTGTTTTTGTTTTGTTTTGTTTTCAATTTTTTTAAACAATAAGTGATAATTTGGTGAGTACAAGCATGCCTTCATGTAAACCAACATTTGCAAGCAGTTGTGCCCAACCACACACAGCTCAGGGTCCTACCATCCAGCAGGGGGTCTTATAATGTTCAATTCAAGTTGATCAAATGAGTGGTCAGTCTTATTGTTGTAAGTTCAGCCAATTTCACAGCCAATCCGCAGCCCTTACATTCTACCAACGCCCCCTCTTCTTCGCAGATTGTTTCCCTAGGCTGTAGAAAAGGGCACGGGTGGAGAGAAGCAAAACAGTCCTCTTTTTCTGGGAGCTGTGTCTTGGGTCTAGTCAATTTCTGGCTGTGTTTTCTCTTCATTGGCTGCCGACTTGTCCCAGGCATAAACCTTTCGACCTTTGACCCTACTAATGGAGCACATGGAATTAGATATATCAGGTATTTTAAAACAGTATAATATTAGCTTTCAATCTACTAATGAAGCACACACAATTAGATATATAGGTATTTAAACAGTAATAATTGTTTATGGTAGGTTCTATTGGTATAGACACAGATGTTGGATGGTATGTTTAATCCATGAATTTACATTTTCTTCTGTTAAGTATGACAGGGTCTTCGTGTGGTTTTGTAACATCTCCTAACCATTAAGCGATGTAAAGCTTGTGCGCATTCAAGCCATGGGTTATTCCTCCAAGGAGAAGAGCTTATATACCAATGTAGATTTGGGATATATACAGACATATGGCTGGCCACTGCTTGCACAGTATTTCCAGGAAGAGTAGGTGTAGTTGGTGCTGACGGAGGAGTCTTGCTTGACTCCAGAAGACCTATATTTGCCTTATATTTGGTTTAGTGGCCTTTGGTACAGACTCCATCTGTGGCAATTCCAGAGACCATCCATAATGCTTGCAAGTGCGGTCTCCCCGATACATTCTTTCCCATGTTTTTATCATAGGTATTCAACAGCAGGGCCTTATCGCCTTTTCTCTGCAGATATCCCAGCTTGGAGGCAAAAGATGCCTTTACTTTTTGGAGGGCTGGATCTCCTGGCACAACATCTCCTTGGTAGAAAAAAATCCATTGTGATGTCAGACTCCTGTTTTAATATATTTTAAGCTTAAGTGCAATTAAGGAAGAATGTAATATTATATAATATATAATATATATATAATTATATTAGATTTATATATTATATGTACATAAACATATATAGACTATATATATATAGTCTCCTTATATATATAGTCTATACATAGTATATATATATATGTAGACTATATATATATATATATATATATATATTCCCATGTAATGGAATTAAAAGTGTGCATCACCATGCCCACCTTAATTCTGACTTTTATATGGCACTTTTCAAGTTTTTCACTTTATATTTGTCATTTGTGTTGAATCACTGCTTCTTTATAAAGAGCATTTTCTTGATTTTGTGAACTTTTTTATTATGCATTTATTGATTAAAATGAATTTTTGTTGTTGTTGTTAAATAACATACAAAAAGATAAAGTTAGCTAACAGGACCAATTAATAATCTATTTTTGTCTTTGTAATTATGCTAAATATTTGTATTTATATCCTGTTTTCAAAGTTATCCCATATATCATTTCACCAAAATGTATCATTGTGTGTCTCCCTTCTTATCAAATGCAATGCCTGGTGCTTTAAAGATGGTCTACCTACCACCCATAGCCAGTAGCTCATACTTTCAATTTAGTTCATAGAAGCTCTTCTAATAAAGCAATAAAATTGTAGAAAGATGAAAGGCAATGCTACAAGGTGATACCATACAACAGAAAAATTATAGAGAACATATTTATGTGCCAATCCCAAAGTTATTGTTATACAGATTTTAAGAAAAACAAATGTGGACAACAGCAATTTTTATCTCCATTTAACTCAGATGCATTACCGTTTTTATCGGAGCCTTTAAACCAATGGTGTTTAATATACACATATTTACTTTTACTAAGTCCTAAAACACCATGTAACCTGTAGACAGTGTCTGAGCAAAACTGGATACTTGTTGAACTCAGATCACTTAAATGTGCATTAATCAAATATACACATGTGTCCCTCTCCCACCCCTCCTACCCTTCCTGATTCACCATTTCAGTCAGTTTTCGGATGCAGTCTTTCTGTTGTTCTTCTTTTAATATGCATCCATCTCCACAAGAAATATTTATAACTGTGTTATTGGCACTAGCATCCACATATGAGGGACAACATTTGTTATTTGTTTTTCTGGGACTGTGTTACTTTACTTAACATAATGTCTTTCACCGATAGGATGATTTAACTTAAAAATTAAGTTTGCTTCCCAAGTTAATCACATACAGTCACCCAAAACAGCATGGGTGAATTTGTTGAAATTTGTGCCTTTATTCCACCCTATAGGTATGTATAATACAACTGCCTTCTGGAGACTCATGGGTCAAAAAACAAAAACCTAAAATAAAAAAAGGGGAAACAGATAGATACGAAACCTTTTTGTCAAAAACCTTGCAATTCAAATCTTAAAACCAATTACGGGAAAAGATTTGTATGTTCCAACAGGTCAAAATGTCACCAATTTAACAGGTCAAAATGTCACCAATTTAACGGCTGAGAAAGAAAAGTTACAGCTTTGCATTGAGTAGGATGTACCAGAAAGTGCCAGCAGAATGGTTGGCCCATCTGAACATTGGAAAGGAAGAAAAGCCTCAGATTGTTACAAACATCAAACCCCTCTGTGGATCCTACTTGTAACAACTATTCATAATGAGTCCTAACGAACCTTACCTTCTAGGTGCCACAAAGGTTTTAATACGAGAGACTTTCTTACCTCCTCCCCATAGAACAAGGAGAAATATGATGACAATGAGGTCGTTCTCCAACTGTAAATTGGAACCAATTGTTATAGAGGTAATCTCTTATAAAACCTGAAAAACTGCCTTCTTTAATTGACTAATAGACATAGGAACTGTGAAAAGGATTATTCTCTATTCAGAACCAAATATAATACTAAAGTCTCCTTAACTTATGCACTTAAGCAAAATATATTAATACAGGAGATCTGACATCAGTAATGGATTATTCTACCAAGGAGATGTTGGCCAGGGGATCCACGCCCCCACAAAAGGTAAAGGCTCCTTGCCTCTAAACTGGGATACCTGCAAGAAGAGAGGCGATAAGGCCCTGCTGTCAAAGACCTGATGTTAACATGGGAAAGATGTATTGAGACCACACAAGCAATTGTATAGATGGTCTCTGGAATACCAGAGAGTGTTACCAAAGGGCACTAAACTAAACCAATAAAGCAAATACAGGTCTCCTTGAGTCAAGCAAGACTCCTCCATTAGCACCAGCTACACCTCACCTTCCTGGAAATACTGTGCAGCAGAGGCAGCCATATGCCTGTATATCCCAAATCTAATTGGCTATTAGCTCTGTACTTGGAGGAATAACCCATGGCTGATGCCACAAGCTTACTTCCTCTAATGTTTAGAAGATGTTATAAGCCACAGTAAGACCCTGTCATATTGAACAGAAAAAAAGTTTAATTCATGGATTAACATACCATCCAAACATCTGTGTCTGTACCAAAGTAACCTACCATAATAATTAGTACTGTTTAAATACCTATATATCTAATTGCTTGTGCTTCATTAGTAGGATCGAAAGGTTACTCCTGGACAAACTGTCAGCCTATGAAAGGAAACAGCCAGAATTGACCAGAGTCCAAGACAACAGCTCCAGAGAAAGTAGACTGTTTTGCTTCTCATCCACCTGTGCCCCTTTTCGAAGCCTAGGGAACAATTTGCAGAAGGGGGGGGCGTGGTAGAATGTAAGGACTGCGATTGGAGTGAATGGTGAAACTGCAGCAATGTAACCTGGACAGTCATTTGATCAACTTGATTAAGCATACAAGCCCCCCCCCCCCCCCGCTGGATGGTGGGACCCATGGGCTGTGTGGGTTTGGGCAGAACTGCTTGGAAATTGGTTTTACATGAAGGATGAGTACATAAATTATTACTTATTGTTAAAAAGTGAAAAAAAAACAACTGAGAGAAAGTTGCAGGACAGTTATGGCAGAATGCATGATCTGGGATGGGGTGGGGTGGGGTGGGGTGGGGGGAAGGGAAACGGAAATATGCCTGAACTGAATTGGAAAATGATGTATGAAATATACAAAGCATCAATAAAAAATGTAAATTAAAAAGTAAAATAAAAAAAATTGAAGGAAGACTAGATATGTGAAATAACAAATGACTCAGCTTTTCATAGACACAGCTCAGTATTATTTGAACTCTTGTTCTTGCTACCTCTGTGCTGTTGTGCATCAGCTACTGTTTTATCATTGTGTTCACAACAGACTCAGGATGTCCTGTGCTTTCAGAACTACCTTGGCAGAAGAAAAGTATTGTTTACTATAAAACTGGCTCTAAAATTTGAGCTTGAAGGAGAGACTTCTCACATAAAATTGGACAAGTGAAATTACCAATTAACACATGTGAGCACATGGTGACATGGTCATGTGTGTGTATGTGTGTGTGTGTGTGTGTTTGTGTGTTTGTGCTCATGTGTACAGGTGTGCATGTACATATACAAGCATGTGTGAGGAAGCTAGAGACATAACCTTGGGTCTTCTCATTCTGGCACTCTCCATTGTTTTTGGTAAAGTTAGAGTCTCCAGTTGTCCTGCCTGTCACTATGTAAGCTAAGCTGGCCAGCCCATGATCTTCAAGAAGCCAACTATCATTGCCTGCCCAGTACTGACATTACAATTGCGAACTATCACATCCATTTTTTATTTTCAAACGTGTGTTGTGCATGTCAGACTGAAGTCCTCATGTAGGCAAAGCAAGTGATGTTGACTGAGCCTTGTCCAGAGTTGTGGGATGATCCACTTGAATTAGGGGCTAGTTCTCAGCTTGCACTCATTAGGACACCTTGTAGGAGTCATGGGATTTCTCTAACTCTGTCCCAAGAGGAAGCAAGCAACATGGCCTAGGCACATTATGCTAGGCAGAGCAGCAGTATACTGTGGGGCATAACTGGGAGTCCATTATTGGCTCTGGGAGCCGACACAATTTTGCTTATCAGCCCATGAAAGGAAACAGCCAGAATTGACCAGAGTCCAAAACGACAGCTCCAGAGAAAGTAGAATGTTTTGCTTCTCGTCCACCTGTGCCCCTTTTCTAAGCCTAGGGAACAATCTGCAGAAGAGGGGCCATGGTAGGTTGTAAGGGCTGCGATTGGGGTGAATGGTGAAACTACAGCAATATAGACTGGACAGTTATTTGATCAACTTGATTGAACATACAAGCCCCTGAGCTGGATGGTGGGACCCTTGGGCTGTGTGGGTTTGGGCACAACTGCTTGCAAATTGGTTTTACATGAAGGACACTTGTACTCATAAATTATTACTTATTGTTAAAAAAATGAAAAAAAAATTAAAAAGTAATAAAAAAAAGTCAGGCAATAAAGTAAATTCTCTATTAATAGAATTACACAGAATTCCCAACCATTATTTTTGCTGGCATACAGGCTGAAGTAGGCCTGGATTTCTAGTGTCATGGCCAGTGGGTTTGATTGTGGTCCATCAGACCACCAACCTGGTAATCTCGTGTGAGGCTGGATGGAAACCTATTAGGTCACCAGCTGTGAAGTTAATTGTGAGTGGGTGTAGGCTGAAGATACCCCATCAGCCATCAGCTGGAAATTCCTGTCCAGAGACAAGCAGTCTTTGGGCAGGTGGGAAAGCAAGGCCAGATATTCCGTTTTCACAGGCTAAGGACCTGAGCTGGCAGTACCTCACAGGTCAGTTTATGAAAGTAACCACTTAATTGACCTCTGTGGGAGGGGACAGTTCCCTACAGTAGCCAAAGGGGGCACTGTGCTTCTCTTCCCTTAGCAGGACTGTGCTTTATCTGCTCATAACAAGATATATATATATATTTACCTTAAATGTAAAAAGTTAACCAATATTTATTGATTATTCTTGTAGTGAAAGGAAAATGTATTAGAATGGATCATGAAAAATTTCTAGTACATAACTTCAGGCACTCAACTTGAAACTTTAATTTTATACTACCATTAAGAAAGATTTACCTACATACAAAGCGTTTAACATATATTCATTAAAAACATTGGTTCTGTGAAGTCAAAACCTAAATCAATATAGTACTCCTGTAAAGAAAATTCTGAATGAGGTATTAGTCAAAATTTTTCACAAGTTAAATTTTTTCATTAGTAATTGTATATTGAAAGTCTTGAAAATATTATTACTGAAAGTACTTATACTTCAGAAATGAGAAACAAATGATTTTTTTAGTATCTGAATGTTAAAGCACAGCATGTGGTGAACATACTTATAATCTTATTTAATCCTAATTTAGCTAAGCTTCACAAAGAACCAGAACGAAGTATGTTTGTGAATAAAATATCTGAATTTATAGATTCTGAAGGTACACAGGATTATTAACCAATACCAATCAAATGACATGTATTTTGTGAGCATGATCTGTGAGTGTGAGACCAATAATGTACTTTAGGAATTGAATGTGATTTAAATATATTAAATTATTTTTAAATTAAAATTTCTGTTTCAGTTCAGCATAACCACAGATTTTATATCTTAGTCAATACTAATGAAAAGTTTCTTAGAAAATTTAATTTCTTTCCTTCTGATGCATGGACAAATTTGTCTCTCTGTAGTAAATAACATCCTAACAAACATCTATAGAAATTAAATTTTGGCATTTCTTAAATTCAGGTCCATTGTATACAAATGCCCAATAAGAGAAATTGATTTCAGATGAAATAAAGTTTTACAAAATGTACCTAACTAAAAGACAGTGCTAAATGTAACAAGTGTCTTATAAGAAATCTAAGTAAGATAATATATTAAGTTTTGGGTTGGGTTCATTACGTAATTTTCATAAATATATGCCATAACTTGTTCTTATCTGTTCCCACTTCATTGCCCTGCCCTCACCATGTTGTCTTGCTGGCAGTCTTCTTGCTCCCAGTAGTCTTCAATTCTATTTCCTGACACATGTATTCCAATAACCTCCATTTTCCTCTCCCTTCCCAGTTTATGTTAGGTCTTTCTCTTTGTTTCCTCTAATAGGTCTATTGGGTCTATTAGGGCCCTTTATACTTTCAGCTTCTGCAGTCGAAACACTTTTTCAGTTTAAGAGTTCTGCCATTCCCCATATGTTTTCCAGTGTTTCACCTCATGCAGAGACTACCAAAACTATCAAAAAGCTAAGAATTTATTGATAAACTGCTTTCTGACTCCACAATAGTGAGTCTGAAATTGACTAAGAAATCATTGGTTGCATAACTTCTTTGACTACAGCAAGAAAAAAAAAATTAACAGAAAGAAAATCAGTTGTTCTGTACTGATAATTTAGTATAATGCTTTGAAAGTGTTTTTATACTTTAAAATATATTTTGTTCTTTCAAATGCATTAAGGACAAAATTATTTTTAGTGCCCAAAATAGATAAAATCGAATTTACGTTATCTCTATGCATGAATTTTTCATTAATTTAGATGCAAAAAATGTTTTATTCTTTTTTAATAACCAACATAATTTATTGTAATCATATTATTTTCTTGTTTTCCCTGGCTAGGAATTAAACCCAAGCAGGAACTCATGCACTCAAGGAAAGAGCTCTACAATTCAGTTCCACTGCATCTTGATTATAGTCAATGGGAACTTTCAACAGACAAAAAAAATATTTGGTTTATTGAAATCTTTATTGAGAATAAGACTATTTATATGGTTATTAAACAACAACTATGCACTAGTTTTCATGTGGTTTTCTTTTTTTAATATTTTATTTATTATTTTTTTATGTGTATGAGTGTACTGTCTGCATGTAGGTTGGTGCACCCGTGTCGTGCAATGCTGTGGAGGTCAGAAGAGGGCGTCAGATTCCCCTGGAATTGGAGTTAAATATGGTTCTTAGTCACCATGTGGGTGCTGGGAATCGAACCGGGGTCCTCTGCAAGAGCAGTTGGCGCTCTTAACCGCTGAGCCATCTCTCCAGCCCCTCATGTGGTTCTCTTAGATGACAAGTTACCATACGTACTAGTGGTATCATTGACAATATAAGAAGAAAGACTTCAGTGAGATATTGCATGACTTCTTTACATATCACAAAAGTGAAACTGAGTTTCTTTATTGATAATATATGATATTTAGTATAGTAACTTAAGTATGTTGAAAGAAGATCCAAAATCCACTAATTAAGGTCATTGATTTCATATGAGGTGAAATAATGGACAGATATCAATTAGTTAATAGTGCTATTGCTTATAAATGTTTTACAATTATCCTCTATGATTAAGCTGCAATGAGCACTTCAGAAAATATAGATTAGCATTATTACAATTAGCTTGATGAGCAATAACTGAAATTCAGCAATATAGTAAAAATTATGTTAAAGAAATAAAATCATCCATTATTAAAAGACCATTACTTAAAGCAGCCATTGCCATATTAAGAGAGAGGGCAAAGAATACATTTAAAAAGAGGAATGGGGGGCTGGAGAGATGGCCTAGCGGTTAAGAGTGCCAACTGCTCTTGCAAAGAACCCGGGTTCGATCCCCAGCACCCACATGGCAGCTGAGAACCTTCTGTAACTCCAATTCCAGGAGAACTCCAGTTCCAGGGGAATCCAAGACCCTCTTCTGACCTCCACAGCATTGCATGACACGGGTGCACAAACCTACATGAAGACAGTACATTCATACAAATAAATAAATAAATAAATAAATAAATAAATAAATAAATAAATAAAAAAAATTAAAATAAAGAGGAATAAATAAATTAATTCTATTAAAAATAATTTATGATCAAGGTGTGGTGGTTCAGGCCTTTAGTCCCTGCAGTCAGGAATCAGAAGCAGGTGGATCTCTGTGATGTGGAGGTCAGTAAACTCACCACAGAAAATTCCTGGCCAGCAGTGGCTACAGGGAAGACATATAAAAATAATAAATAAATAAATAGATAAATAAATAAATAAAACCTTTCATGGTAGTTGCAGACTATTTGGAAGAAAAGATATTAATGACCTTAGCTAGCTGAGGACTGACTGAAAACCCACCAAAGTACAATGCTAATCTGTCAAACAGGAAGTTCTTATTGTTTTGGAAATGGCACTCAACTGCTATGGGTAAATCTCTCTCTCTCTCTCTCTCTCTCTCTCTCTCTCTCTCTCTCTTTCTCTTTCTCTCCCCCCCCCCCTTGTTCCTTATGAGGCCTGCTTCCCAAGAAGGAATTCATGTTTAGTAATATGAAACTTCAAAAATCCCTTACTAGGCTATAAGGTTGAATTTCTTTCTGTGGTGCAGTTAAATTGGCATGGCACAAAGCTGCCTTTTGAATATCTATTTTTTACCGACATACAAATACTATTCTTGGCCGTAATCAGAAAGAAACAAGCAAACAAACAAACAACAGCAAAACTTTCCTTTTATGATGGTTAATCCTGTTAATCATGGGTGTCAACTTGACTGGATTTGGGATGAACAAATATGAGAAAGAGAAATTCAGATTGAATTATCTCAAGCTGGATAATCCACCCTAAATGTGGATGTTACATTCTGAAGGCAGCCAGTATAAAAAGCCATGTCAGAAGGGAGCTGGTCCCTTTTGCTGCTTCCCTTCTCTCTCATTGGTGAGTTTGTCTTGCTGCCTTGATCAATTCTTTGGATCCCAGTGTAGACTGAGATGGGCAGATCTCCCTGCATCCATCAGGCTTTCAACACCAGATTGGGACTACTGGGACATCCAGCCTCCTGGACTGAGCAACTGCCTGGATTTTCAGCCTCTCCCATGTGGTGCAGCTATTGTTGGACTACTCAGACTCTATCCCATGAGCAAATAAATAAATCAGTAGATAGATAGATAGATCATAGATAGATAGATTGATAGATAGATGATGGATAGATTGAGATATATATATATATATATATATATATATTTGTTCCATTGATTCTGATTATTTTTCTTTAGAGAACCCTGAATAATATTGATAGTGGTACCAAGAGTGGTTTTAGAGAAACAGAATTGAAAGGATGAATTTCTTTAGTTGGCTTAATAGTTTCTGGAACCATCTCTCCAACTCAATGAAGCCTAGAGTAGACTATTCAAAAAATTATGAAGATAGATCCATTTGAGTCCCCTTACTCACCTCTTGTGAGGAGCAAGGAATTTACCAACTCTCTCTATAAAATGTTTGAGAAATTGCAGAAAAATAAGGAAAATAATGATGTTGGCTCTTTGCTCCTAGCATCTCTGGATAATGTGATGGAGGAAAACAAAGAGCTCAGTGATAAAATTAACCAGCTCCAGATTCGAAACAACAGTTTAAAAGTTTCCAAGTGTGCCCTGGAGGAGAGTCTTCTCTCTAGCAGCCCAAGAGCTAAAGCAACAGAAAATTAAGCTGGAGCCCTTATTATATGTTTGCCTGTTTTACAATGCAAATTTATTTCCCAGCCAGGAAGAGTTTCAGCAGCCAAAGTGAGGGCACTGGTGGGGAAAGGGTGGAACCCTGAAACTTGGGATAGAGATTTGTGAGAGAAACATGAGGATGAGGACTTTGAACACTCAGATTCTGAGGGATTTACTTCATCAGAGGAATTAATCTCCCCAACCTCAGCAGAGAATGCATTCCCATAACCTACAGACCCAACTAATGGAATGGCCTCTTGAAGACACAGTTACAGCACCAATTATGTAACAATACCCTAGAGGGCTGGGGCAAGGTTCTCCAGCAGGCAGTATATGCTTTGAATCAGTGCCCACTACAGTTTCTCCTATAGCCAGACTTCGCAGGTCCAGAAATGAAGGGGCGGAAGTTGGAATTATTCCACTATCAACCCTAGTGATCCAAAAGGAAAATTTTTGCTTTCTGTACCCACAACCTTGTGATCCGCTGGTCTAGAAGCTTTGGTTCCAAAGGGGGGAGTGCTTTTGTCAGGAGATACAGCAAATGTTCTATTAGACTGGAAGCCAAGACTTCCCCCTGGCCACTTTGGGCTTCTACTGCCCTTAAGCCAACAGGATAAGAAAGGAATAACAATAGTAAGAGGAGTGATTGATCAGACTATCAGGGGGAAATTGGACTTTTTCTCCACAAGAAAGATTATGTCTGGAAGGCAGGAGATGCTGTAGGGCACCTTCTGGTGCTACCATGTCCTGTGATTAAGGTCAATGGGAAACTCCAACAACCCAAACCAGACAGGACAATAAATGGCCCAGACCCTTCAGTGATGAAGATATGGGTCACTCCCCCAGGAAAAGAGCCAAGACCTGCAGAGGTACTTACTGATGTTGGAGGAAATGCATAATGGATAGAAGAGGAAGGTCGTCATAAATATGAGCTGAGGCCATGAGACCAGTTGAAGAAATGAGGGTTGAAATAGATATGACCTTTTAAGAATGTATATATATATATATATATATATATATATATATATATATATATTAAGCACATTGTGTTGGTCCCTTTTAGAATACAACTGAGATAAGTGTTAAGTGTTGTCATATTTAGGTCATTAGATACTGAAGGAGTAAGTATTCCTCAAGGACATGTCCACCTACTCTAAGATATAATGGTTTGTGTTTGCATGTGGGACACTTATATCATGTTAGGTGAAACTATGACCTCGCCATTGTTTGCATTTGACATTTAAGGAGAGGCTCTTGGGTGTCAAGTTGACATCCTGTTTATCCTGGATGTCAACTTGACTGGATTTGGTATGAACAAATATGAGAAAGAGATCTTCAGTTTGGATTATCTCAAGCCAGATGATTCACCCTAAATATATGTGTTACCTTCTGATGGCAACCGGAATAAAAGGCCATGGCAGAAAGGAGCTGGTCCCTTTTTTACTGCTTGTCTTCTCTATCATTGGTGAGTTTGTCTTGCTGCTGTGATCAACTCTTTGTATCCCAGCATAAACTGAGATGGGCAGATCTTCAGGAATCCATCTGGCCTTCAGAATTGGATTGGGACTACTGGGACATCCAGCCTCCTGGACTGAGCAACTGCCTGGATTCTCAGCCTCTCCCATGTGGCACAGCTACTGTTGGATTACTTGGACTCTATCCCGGGAGCAAATCAACAAATCTGTATTTATATATATAATTTGTTCTATTGATTCTGATCCTTTAAGGAACCTTGACTAATACATCTTTGTACTACATGGTGGTGAATACAAGGGTGCATGTTTGATCAAATTGCTGAAAGTGAATGATGGTTGTGGGCTCAGCCCTAGACAGAACATTTATATCACCCATTCTAAGGCTCAGGGAGCCTTTCTGTAGGACGAGAAAATGTAAAAGCCAGAGGATAATTGGAAGAACTCTGCAAGGCTGACCTCTACATTTTCTAGAGAAAATGTAGCCAATACCTCATGATCTCACAGAAGACCCAGTCACCTAAATTAGACTTGCATAAGACTAATTTATGCAAGGGAGAGGCTCATAGCTCCCTATTTCTACCTGCTGAACTATCATCTACAGATAGATGCTGAGAGAAGGGCAGACCTTGTTTTTAGTTACTAATCTCTAGCAATCCCCATCAGGTTCCATTGGGTGGCTCTCAAAACATGGTCATATAGACTATGTTGATTACACTCAAGAAGTGACAAAAAAAAAAAAAATACATGAGTCAGAGAAAGATACCTGGAGGGAAGAGCAGGTGAAAAAGGGATTTAGAGTTTTCACAGACTATATGAGTTGACAGAAATCAGAACACAGTACATACTTTTTTTTAATGAAGTTGTCAGAGAACAAATTGAATACATTTATTAAAAATAAATGTGCTGTTCATATTATGAAGTTGTTCACGTATTTTTGAGAGATAAAGTGACAAATAAGATTACCATATTTAGGATTGGAACTCCTCTATATTTCACATTTATAAATTAAAAAACATCTTCAATAAACTATCAAATTTCCCAGCAAATTGACTGCCAGTTATATCAGAATAGAATTTCAATTTTTAAATGTGTAATGATTGTACAATTTTCAACAAGTTAATTGGGTAATCTGTATTTAAAATGTAAACAGAATATTAGATTTTTTAGTGTGATTAAAAAACCAAAAATAAGTGGGGTGTCATGGCACATGCCTTTAATTCCAGCACTCAGTAACCAGAGGCCAGTGGATCTCTGTGAGTTCAAGGCCAGCCTGGTCTACATAGCGAGTTCCAGGATGGCTGGGGATACAGGGGGACCCTGTCTCACAAAGAACACACACACACAGACACACACACACACACAGAAGAAAAGATTTTGATACCAACTGAAACTATCCTCTTTGCCAATCTTGTAATGAAGGTATATAGTGACAAGTTTCACAGTTGCTGGAAGTTTAACTTGATAGAATGCTTTGTTGGTAAATGGTAACAACTATACATCACAGTTCATCTGCAATCACAACATTTGGTTCAAACCAGAGCGTTGTAATGCAGCGACTTCACAATATTAGTTTGTCTAGCTAACCTTCGTATTTATGTCAAGATTTCCTGGTCTATAAAATAGAAATAAGAAGACTAGTTCTTGACACTTTTAGGTGCATTGAATAAATATTTGTGAAATACTATAGATCAGAACATACTATATATCTTGCATAATTGTTAAATCAAAATGAAATGAATAGAGTTAATAACTTTCAAACATACTGTATAGCAAAATAATAGTAATAGAATATGATCTGATACACAGCCCAAAGCATTTTGTTTTGAAAGAGCATACTTAGTCTTGAAGCTATGGAGTTCCCAGGTACTGCTCCTTGACCTGCCAGTGAGGAGCTGAAACACTTTTTAATGAGTTGGTATGACTATATGATGAGTGAAAATGCTCTCTTGCCTTTCTGTTGCATAAATATGGTCAAACAGCATTTGCAGGTTTGCTTGCTAATTTGCTTAGGGCACTCTCTTTCGAAAAATTAGGAACCAACTGACATCCATCACCAGAGGGAGCTGATACTTTGAGACCACCTGCTACTCACTTTGACACATCAATGCCAACCTTTTGGAAAGTGTCTAAGCCACAGGGGGTAATGACCAGGTGTGCTGGCATATTTTGCCACTTCATTTCTGGTTTGAGCTGATTAATGTGCTAGTAGGCTATTTTAGGAATTTTCAGGTTTGGCTGAATGCATTTCTAACATGTTTCACTGGTTATTTTTGGAGAAGAATATTTCTTTAAAATGACTCACCCTTTATCTCTCTATGTATGGCGGTGTGTGGGTGTGTGTTTATGTAGAGAGACGTGTTATTTTATGACTTTATTTGTTGTATTATTTTTCTATTTTATTTGTACATATGTAAGTGCACTTGTATTGTGCAGTGCTCATGGAGGTTAGAAGAGGGTATTAGAATCACCTAGAACTGAAGTTGTAGACAGCTGTTAGCCACCTTGTGGATGCTAGAAATCAACCCTTGTACTTTCCAAGAGCATCCACTACTCTTAAGTGATGAGCCATCACTCCAGCCCCTACGTTTTTTTTTAAGTCTTTTTTTTTTAATTTTTTTTATTAATTTTATTTATTTCCGTATGTGTATGAATGTACTGTCTGCATGCAAGTCTGTGCACCCGTGTCGTGCAATGCTGCGGAGGTCAGAAGAGGGTCTCGGATTCCCCTGGAACTGGAGTTCTCCTGGAATTGGAGTTTCAGATGGTTCTCAGCCGCCATGTGGGTGCTGGGGATCGAACCCGGGTCCTCAGTAAGAGCGGTCAGCGCTCTTAACCGCTAGGCCATCTCTCCAGCCCCCCTTTTTAAGTCTTTTTAAGACAGGGTCTCTCTATAGCCCCAGCTGTCCTGGAACTCACTCTTTAGACCAGGCTGGCCTTAACTCTCAAAGATCCGTCTACCTCTGCCTCCCCAGTGCTAGAATTAAATGTGTGTGCCACCACTCCTGGTAGCCCCTACTTTTTAAAGAAAAATTTTAAATTTTGATTTGATTTGGGGATTTTTGGAATATAGACAAACACACCCACACACAGAGACACATATACACACATATGAGAATAAAGTTTAAAATATTTTTTCTTTACCAGTATTGGATTCATTTTACTGAAGAATAATACAATCAAAAAACTCTATCATGTCCGTACTAGATGATGATTAATATGGATAATTTCAGAAAATATTAAAACATAGTATCATTATTACCTTTTCTATTTTAACAAACCAAGCTTGTTGAAAGGAGGGAAATCTCAAAGGAAGAGGAGCATATGTTCACAGTCTCCTGACTTTCTGCCTGCCTTGCATTAAGAAGACCCAGCTTGTGGAATAAACAGCTAAGGGGATTTCATCCTCATCAGAATATAGACTGCCATTGTTGGACTACCTGGGCTGTATCATGGAGGACACATGCTTACTGGACTTCATTTGGGGGACCATGGGAGGGCAAGACCCCAACGTGGAGGAAAAGTGCAAGATTGATAGTTGTTTGGGATTGCCAAAGAGGAAACTTCGAGCACTTCCTTAAGGAAAACATGACTTCTTTTAGGAAAAAAAAAGTACTGCAATTCAAGTGAGATATATATATATATATATTATATATATATATAAGATAAGATATATAGCAATGACAAGTTGGCTAGAACAACAAAAGAACTGAAAAAAAAATCTCTGGAAAGACTCAGAAAAAGATGCCGGACATGTATGGCAGAGTGCAGGGACTCTGGTGGGGTGGGGGGTATGGAAAAGGAAGTGACTCTAGATTTGATTGAGAAATGATGTATGACTTATGGAGATAGTTTAATAACAAAAAATTTAAAAATTGCAAAGAAAACCTGAAGACAATAGGAAGAGACAGTGGGAAGTGAGAGAAGACATTGTCCCATATGATTGTTATCACTGGACTGCAGCAGATCTTTTAGGTTTATTCTTATTTCATCTTAATTGGAAACATTTTTTTTTTCCTAGGGAACATGAAATAAAGCCAACTCAGCAAACCAATCTGGCACTCACATCTGGGCATTAGTCTTATTGCAATTATTTTTTGACATACATAACTAAGGTCTTACTGTATTGTCAAGTGGGTCTGACCCTGGCAATTAAGCCATTCCGTTCTCATACTGCTGACATTACTTCCATGAACAGGAACATCTCACTTCCATATATAAAATGATCTAGTTCATGGTTCTCTATAATCACTGTATTCATTATGTGTAAAATGTAATATACAAAAATTGGAAACTATAAATACCTTACTAGGAAGAGATATGTAATGGCTGAATATTTTATGAAAAATATATACATTGAAGACAAAGTGTGTATGTGATGAATATAAAACACAATAATATATATTTGGATGGAATTTTATCAAGAAAATATTTATGACTAAAATTATATGTATTTGTGCATTCTCTCTGAATATGATTGAAATGTGATTTTTCAAACTTTGTTCAGCACTGCAGAATAAAAAAAACAGAAGGTTTGAAAAAGGTGATTTCAAAGAAAAGGACCCTAATGGACACCATAATGGAGAGAAAAAAAAGCACATATAATCAAGTACATAATGTAAAACACACTAATCGCTTTACAATTAACCATATTATTTGCAATGAGGAATAAAATTAGAGAAATGGATATGGTAATCAGTTGAAACAAGTCTTAAATGAATTCATATTTTCATTAATAATATAAGCTCTTTTAAAGCTAATATCTATACCTGCTTTTACTTCAGCTAAAGTGAAAAGAAACCAACAATTTTATCAGTGTACATAAAACAAATGAATATGACATAGCTCAAGGTGTAGTCCAAGGGCTGCGTTACCTCATTTTTAACCTTTTATGAAAACAAAGTGCAGTGATTAAGAGGTTGCATTATTCCCACTGTACCTTCAGAAGAACACAAAAATATTAATCCCTTTGAATATGGCTTTATGTCATTGGTCAAAATACTGCAAAATGATCATTTTAGTTTTATCAGTCTTACAATTTTTTTTGTTTCTTTTTTTTGTCTTTTCCAGACAGGGTCTCCCTGTAGCCCCAGCTGTCCTGAAACTCACTCTGTAGACCAGGCTGGCCTTGAACTCACAAAGATCCGCCTGCCTCTGCCTCCCAAGTGCTAGGATTAAAGGCGTGAGCCACCATGCAGTCTTAACAATTTGTAAAAGTTAATCTTACACTCATGTTGCCGTTTTAAAACACTAATTCCTAGAAATACATTCTAGAGAATGAGGAAGCAGATAATCAAGCCAGCTCACCATTTTTTACCATCCCGAGTGAGTTGTACAGTGTTCAGTTCTTTGGTCCTAGCCCACAGGCTGGAACAGTTGATATAGAAAAGTGTGTAGACAAAATGAGCAAATGAGGAGGAAATTTAACGAATTAGTCTACAAGTTCTATATTAAATACATTAATTTCACTCATAACACAGGAAGTCAATATTTGCACGCACCTATTTTTTTTTTCCTCTAGAGTTTGTCACGAGGGTTTCAATATATCAAGATATACTTTTGGAGATGTTTAAAAGGTAATATTATATTTTCCATCACCTAACTTCATGGAAACAAAAAAATAAATATTATTTATAACGTATACAATATAGGTAATAAATCTGAAGTTACCTCTTTTAAGTTTTCTGTGCTTTTGCGTAAAGTTTACTATTGGTCAAAAACTGTTGATGCTTTTGAACTTCTATACTTTATACTGAGAGAACTTTCTGAACTTAAGACATCACATTAACTACTAGCAAACTGTCTTTGTAAGTGCCAAATACATAAAAAAATACTGTGTTCTTAAGACACCCCTCAGATACTTCAATTAAAATAGTTGGTTTAGCCAATTGACTAGCAAACTAAGGTAATTTCTAAGCAATAGCATCATCCAATAAAATGCATTTATTTATATATTTGATTAGTGTTTAACACAGTTCATTATATGCTTTAGCAATATTGGAATAGCGTAGTTAAGAGCCCTATAATATAGCCCTGGGACATAGCATGTTGTATTAATATCCCAGTGCTCTTCTTGAGGTTGAACATAGAATATTGCAACTTTACTCTAAATTGAAAGCTTAAAGAAAATTAATGAGGGAGTTAGAGAAATAAGCTGGAGATAAATGAAGAATAAGTCTGTCTGTAAAAACAAAATCTGCTACATGAACTCTAAGTTAATTTCTGATTATTGGTGTACTTCCTGCATAATTAAACCAACTCTTTACATATAGAATTGTATTGGTATGAATGTCTAATTTACCTCAAAACAATTTAATGTTATTGAAAATATAATTTTCTGAATAACTTAACAATACCAATGTGTTTTCATAGAGATAATATTAAGTCATTTAAATCTTCAGTATAGTTTAACATGGTAGTTTTGTTGATCGTATTTACCCTACATTTACTCCTAGTGCCCATCTATAAATAGAACTTTATATACTTGGATTACAAATGATTTATATAGAGAAATTCAAGACTTGGGGCTGGAGAGATGGCCTAGTGGTTAAGAGTGCAGACCGCTCTTACAGAGGACCCGGGTTTGATCACCAGCACCCACATGGCAGCCGAGAACCATCTGAAACTCCAATTCAAGGAGAACTCCAGATCCAGGGGAATCTGACACCCTCTTCTGACCTCTGCAGCATTGCACGACACGGGTGCACAAACTTGCATGCAAACAGTACATTCATACACATACAGAAATTAAAAAAAAAAAAGAAATTCAAGATTTATCAGGCTAGGTTAAGGGGTCTCCGAGATATAATTTCCTAATCATCAATGGACCAAAATCTTGATAGATTATATAGATATGTATAGATATATTATATATATACCTCTTTTCCCACATGGCTGTGAAGTTCATGACACAATCCTGTTCATTTCCAACTGATCAATATCCTCAAGATTGCAGGACAAACAAGAAACTGAAATTATCAAAATGGGAAGAGGGAAGACAAAAACAGAGCTAAGTATATTTTCTCACAACCAAAAAACTACTGAGAAAATGCATTGTCTAAAATGAATGTGATTATTATTTCAATGTTTAGAGATAAAATATGCATTGAGAATTTAGATTCAAATGCATATGTGAAAATATAAAGTAGTGGCATATCCTAAGTAATATGTCTCAGACAGCAGAAAATGAACACTTGTAAGTAATGAAAATATCACCAGAAAGAAGGTTCTGCTACAAGTTTGCATTGAAGTCTTTGCAGATATTTTTACTACAGACAATTTGTACAGTTGATAGAAGTGCATGTGCTAAATGTGTGCTTTATTTCAAATAGGTTGCTTAAATATTAGTTAACATTGAGAAATTTGACTTTTAAATAATCAGATCACTCATCTTTCGTATCTTCCCCATGTACTGGATTTGCAAGTCATAGTTTTATTTAGCTATTTATATGGTATTTACCTGTACATTTACATTAAATAACATGCAAATCTATTAATCTAATTTATTTTCTTCATTACATATTGAATTTACATGTATATGTCAAGATGTTAAAATGGTCTGTAGGTTTATAATAATGATGCAGTATTTGAAATGACGAATTCTGCTCAAAACAGCAAACTTTTGCCTGGAGAATTTTGAGAGAGACTGAGAAAAAGATGAAAAACATATTTGACAGAATGCATGAGCTCTGGTGGGGTGGGCAGGCAGGGAGGGGGGCATGAGTCTAGATTTGATTTGTAATGTAATTTGATTTGTATGAAATGCACACAGCTTCAATAAAACATTGGCTTAAAAAATAAAGATGCAGTCTTAGGGACTGGAGAGAAGGCTCAGTGGTTAAGAGCACTGACTACTCTTGAAGAGGAACCAGTTTCAATTTCCAGCACCCACATGTTAGCTAGAAACCATCTGTAACTCCAGGTCCAGGGGATAAGATGACTTCTTTTGACCTCCATTGGCATTGCATGACAAGAGTGCCCTAACACACAAGGCAGCAATACACTCCTATACATGAAATGAAAATTAATAAATATCTTTTAAGAATATGTAGTCTTAAATATATTTATGAGATACATTTTCTTATGAAATGTTTAGATATTTTAATAAATTATCAGAAGACAAAAAGGAGATACAGGCAGTTTCCTTGTACACTTGGCTTGATTTCTTTCAAAATTTACCTCCTATGTATAGTACAGCATTAAAATGCGAAAAAATGGGGCTGGAGAGATGGCCTGGCGGTTAAGAGCGCCGACCGCTCTTGCAGAGGACCCGGGTTCGATCCCCAGCACCCACATGGCGGCCGAGAACCGTCCGGAACTCCAGTTCCAGGAGAACTCCAGTTCCAGGGGAATCCGAGACCCTCTTCTGACCTCCGCGGCATTGCACGACACGGGTGCACAAACTTGCATGCAGACAGTGCATTCATACACATACAGAAATAAATAAAATTAATTTTAAAAAATTAAAAAAAAATGCAAAAAAATGAAAAATTAAAATTAGAAAATCTCTATTTCCAGGAGATGTGACACTCTTTTCTGATCTGCATGGGCACTGCACAACCCAGATGCACTTACCTACATGCAGGTAATACAATTATACACATAAAATAAAAATGATAAATACATTTTTTTAAAAAATGAAAGCAACATGCAAATAACTCTAAGGAACTTGGACTTATGTATTTTTATAATAAATGTAGAAAACTTAAAATAGTCATTTTAATTAATCACCTTTTTTCTATTATGTATCTCAAGAAGAATAAATTTAGTAATATTTTTATTATAATACATATAACTATTATAAGTATTTTTGAATATGCATCAAAATGTCAAATTTTATTACTAATTTAAAGACATTTAATTTCCTGTTTTAAGTTTCTCTATTTTATTTTTTAATGTGCTGATTTCCATATATACCTTGTAGGTATATTGACAAAGAAAACCACTATAATCTTCCCTTTTTTTTTTCGTTTTCAACTTTTTTTTAGATTCTGGAGCACGAATCTAGAGTTCCACACATGTAATATGTACACTTCACCACTGAGATATATATCCACCTCTTTTATTTGCTTTGCGGTTATAAATCCATTTCTTTCATATTAGCCTATAATTTTTCTTTTTTCTTTTTTTTTAAATTTTTTTAATTGGTGCTTTGTACATTTCATACATAATTTTCCAATTCAAATCAGGCATATTTCCCTTTCCCTTCCCCCCTACCCCCACCCCATCCCAGATCATGCATTTTGCCATAACTGTCCTGCATTTTTCTCTGTTTTTTTTTTTTTTTNAAGACTCAAAATGAGCCTTCCATTTGACCCAGTCATACCACTCCTGGGTATATACCCACAAGACACAACTTACTGCAAAGATACATGCACAGCTATGTTTATTGCAGCTCTGTTCACAATAGCAAAAAGCTGGAACCAGCCCAGGTGCCCCTCAACTGACGAGTGGATAGAGAAAATGTGGTACATGTATACAATGGAGTTCTATGCAGCAGTAAAGAGGGACAACATCATGAACTTTGCAGGTAAATGGATGGAGCTAGAAGACATTATGTTAAGTGAAGTAACACAGTCCCAGAAAAACAAACGACAAATGGTGTCCCTCATATGTGGATGCTAGTACCAATAACCCAGATATAAATATTTCTCGTTGAGAGGGATGCATAGTAAAAGAACAACAACAGAAAGACTACATCAGAAAACGGACTGAAATGGTGAATTGGGAAGAGGGGAGGGGTGGGAGAGGGACACGGGTGTATATTCGATTAATGCATATATATATATATGATGTGAGTTCAACTAGTACCCAGTTTTGCCTAGACACTGTCTACAGGAAACATGGTGTCTTAGGACTTAGTAAAAGTAAATATGTGTATATTAAACAGCATTGGTTTACAGACTCTGATAAAAACGGTAATGCATCTGAGTTAAATGGAGATATAATTTTTCTTTTTTCAATGATTTATCTCTGTGTTTCACTATTATAATGGACACATAGATGGGATGATTCAGTCATATCTCTTTTCTAAAGGAGTTTGTGAAATTTGCATTTAGTCCATATCTGTCTAGAAATGATCACAAAGTTTATTTACACACACACACACACACACACACACACACACACTACTAGTTTTGATAAGAAGCAAAACCTGTATTAGAAGGCTTTATGAAGTATTTGGAGTCTGGCTACATAGATCCAAGCCAGGAAGCACCTTTTGTTTTTCCTCCTGGGGAGACGCTTTGCTTTCTACAGAGCCTTAAGGTAACAAATGTAGCATCTTCTGGTGTATCTCTGGGAGCAGAGTTTATTTTGCCTTATTCATTGCCTAAGGCAACCAGTTTCCAGCAAGATAGTGTATTCATAAGGAAATGGACAAGCACTCAATTTAAAACTCCATTTGTATGCAAGGGGTTCCTTTATTGCACAATCGTCTTTCCTGAAAGGATCTCTATGGAGCTGGAAGCTAGATTAGGAAAAGTCTAATCACAGCATTATTACTTGGCCTTTGTTTAATCCATCTTTTTCTTACGTCCTCCACTTTTATGTGATGAAATGGAAGGCTGATTGATTTCTTAGGAGTGAATTTACTTACATTTTCAATGGATTTTCATGCTTAATTTGCAATGACTACAGAAACTGCCTAATAATGGCATATGAATAGCAATTAGTCATGAAACTTAGAGTCTTATTTACAAGTAAATTTTGGTTAGGAATACATATTAGGCCACATTCTTCAAGTGGTTTAATATTCTGAGATTTTGGAACAAACACTACTGTATATTACTTTTTTTTTTCTTTTTTGAGACAGGGTCTCCTAGGAACCCCAGTTAGGCCTGGAACCTGCCATGTAGACCAGACCAGCCTGGCCTTGAAATCACAGAGATCCACCTGCCTTTGCCTCTCCAGTGCTGGGATTAAAGGTATGCACCATCACTCCTGGCCTAAGATGGTTATTAACCACCATGTGGGTGCTGGGAATTGAACCCAGGTCCTCCTCAAGAGCAGTCAGTGCTCTTAAACTCTGAGTCATCTCTCTAGCCCCTACATTTATTTTTATAGCATATATTAAATATTTGTATATTTTTTTTTTTCCTGAAAAGATAAGACAATCATTCAAGATTAGATCCTAAGGCTTGGTTGTTATTTGCCTTGAATAAACCAAGTAGAAACAAAATGAAAATTTATTTATTTATTTATTTATTTATTTATTTATTTATTTATTTTAATATAACACTTGCATTGATGTTTTGTATATTTCATAAATCATTTTTCAGTCCAATTTAGACATATTCCCCTTTCCCTGCCCCCCTACCTCACCCCAGTTCATGCAATCTGCTATTAATGTCTTGCATCTTTTTCTCAGTCTTTTTATTTATCTGCAGAGGTTTATTGTTTGGGGCAGAATTTAACTGTATCAGTCAGTTCTTTGATCTGGTCCTTGTGATTTTGTTGTTCTTTCTCATTTGTATTGCTCCAAAATTTGCCTATATAAACATCACTTATATACCAAAATTATGACCTCTGAAAATAAACTGTATGTTAATTCCAAAACATGTTTAAGAATTCCATTTTTTCCCTTTAATTCTATATTACTCTAAAATATGAATACATACCATCTGCCCATATACCTCAATTACAAAGTCCGAAAATAACTGGTAAGTTAAATTTAGAGCCCATTAATGGATTCATATTATAACAGCACTGTTGCTTTCAGATAAAAAGAAATATAACAATAATGTTGCTCAACTTGCCTTTCAAATGGGGATTTGGTGCCAGCATCTGCAAATGAGGGCTACCATTCCTACTTTGTTTTCCTGGGACTGCATTACTTCAGCTAGCATAATGACTTCAAATTCTATTCAATTTACCTGCAAAGTTCATGATGTCAACTTTTTTACCAGGGAATAGTACTTCGTTGTGTAGATGTACCATGTTTTCATCATCCGCTCCTGTGTTGAGGGGCATTTGGGTTGGTTCCAGGTCTTTCCTATTGTGAAGAGAGCTACAATAAACATAGGTATACATGTATCTTTGTGGTAGGATGAGTCTTGTGTGTATATACCCGGGAATGGTACAATTGGATAAGGTGGTAGGCCCATTTTGAGTCTTTTTAAGGGTTCTCCACACTGCTTTCGATAGTGATTGTACTAGTTTACATTCCCACCAGCAGTGGATGAGTGTTCCCTTTTCCCACAACCTCTCCAGCATTTGGTGTCTTTTGTTTTCTTGATGTTAGCCAGTCTTGTTGGAGGGAGATGATATCTTAGTGATTTTAATTTGCATTTCCTTAATTATTAACAATATTGAACACTTAAAGATCGTTCTCAGCCATATTTACTTCCTCACTGATGAAATCTCTGTTGAGCTCTTTACTCCACCTTTTGAGTAGGTCATTTGTTTTCTTACTTCTTTGTTTCTGAGTAGTTTATATATTCTGAATGTTAATGCTCTGTCAGATGTATCACTGGTGAAGGTTTCCTCCCACTTTGTGTGTTTTCTCTTCACTTCCTTGATTGTTTCTTTTGCTGTACAGAAGCTTTTGAATTTCATGAGTTCCCACTTTTAAATTATTGATTTTATTTCCAGCTGTCCTGGATGGTAATTTTCATAATGGTTCAACCAATCCACAAGGATGATAGATTTTTCCATCTCCTAGTGTCTTCTTCTATCATTTTCTTTAAAGACTTAAAAAATTTTCATTCTAGAGATCCTTAATATTTTTGGTTAGGTTAAACACTGTGGGGCATTAAGTAAAACAGAAACTAGTAAATGTGGGAAGAAACTTGTAAGGAAAAGATAAATTGGCAGGTGTGTGGTGGGGAATAAAGTAGAGTGAGGAAGAATAAATATAATGTATTACATACACCTATGGAATTGTAAAAAAAAAGACAGAGAAATGTATTAATAACAAAGAAGAAAATAAAAGTTTTAAGGAGGAACATTTTTCCTAAGGAAAATAATGGATTTTCTCAGTTGACTGAGTAAAACAAGAATAGTGACTATATTGTACATAGAAAGAAAGAAAAACTAGATCTTTATGACATAAATACTTCCCAATAGATTTTTTTTCTTTTTTCTTTTTTATTGTTTTGTATATACATATATATATATGTATATATAAAACAAAATATATATAAAACAATATATATATAATATGTATATAAAACAAATATAATATATAAAACAATAGTATATATATATATATAATATATATATATATATATACAAGATTATGCTACTAATCAAATCTAGCGCCCGTGTCCCTCCCTAAGCCCACCCCTCCAAAGCTCATGCATTCTGCCAAGTGTGTTTTTCATCTTTTTCTCAGTCTTTCTCAAAATTCTCAATATAGAGATTGACTGTTTCGAGCAGAAGTTCGTTTCAGTCAGTTATTTGATGCAGTCTTTTCTGTTGTTGTTGTTGTCATCGTCGTTGTTGTCATCGTTATTGTTGTTTTTTTTTCCCAATAGATATTTTTAAGAGTAAATAACTCAAGAGTCTAGAGGAATTTCTCGGTGGTTAAGAGCAAGGTCTGCTCCTGCAGAGGATCTGGGTTCTGTACATAGCTCCCACAGGTCAGCTATCAACTGTCCATAACTCCAGTTCCAGGGCATCCCAAACTCTCTTTTGATCTCTGTGGGCATTGGACAACACTAGTGCCCTTACATACAGGCAGGCAATACCCTTATACACATCAAATAAAAATTATAAGTAAAATATTAAAAAGACCATGTATCTCATGTTTTGAACAAAATATTTAGTTAATAAAAATAAAATAATTTAATAATGTTAATACAAGTTTCTTCACATCTGAAGAAACTCTTCAGCATAATGCATGGAAATCTTTGGGCTTAAAATGCAAAATACAAAAAGAACTGCAAATTTAATCATCTATAAAATGAAATTATTTAATTACTAAGTGATCTACACAGACAGTTCCCAAAGAAGAAACATAAGTGACTAATGCGTTTTTTTTTTTTTTTTTGACTGTCTCAAATCTCAAGTCAACAGGTAAGTGTAAACTAAGATGTGTATGACATTTCATCTCACCTTGATCAGAATGGCTAACATAACAAAACAAATTATAACAAACACGGGTGAAACTTGTAGGGAATAAGTAACCTTATCTCCTACTTGGGTAGATATAAATTGTGGGGACACACTGTGGAAATTAGAATGGATATTTCTCCAAGAATTAAAAATAAAGTGCCATATAAGCTAGCAATTCCACTAATGTGCATTTAACCAAAGGGCTCAATGTCCTACCACTTAAATATGTGCATATCTGTACTTAACACTATAATATTTTCAATAGCTAGGGAATGAAAGCAGTCTGCATGCCAAAAATTATATACAAGGGTAAAGAAAATGTGCCAAAGAACATGAAGCATGCCTTTAATTCCAATACTTCAGAGACAGAGACAGGCAGATATTTGTGTGTTTAAGGCAAGCCTGATCAACATAGCAAATTCTAGGCTAGCCAGAGCTAGAGAGCTAGAGAGTGAGACCCTGTCCCAAAATAATTAAAGTAAAATAAATTGTGGTGAATATACACAATAGAATTTTATTCACCCATAAGGAAAAATAAAACCATGACATTTGTAGGAAAATGAGTAGAATTGTGAATTAGTTAATTCATTAATCAAATAATTAGTTAATCAAATAACCCAGACTCAGAGAATCCAAATATCATAAGCTTTCTCTAAGATGTTTATTTTAGATTTTAAATTTTATGTGCATGTGCATTTATATTCTAGTGTGTGTGAATGTTTATATATATATGTATATATATGTTTATATATGTATATATATTATGTATATATATACACATTGTGTATATATACATATATATGTATATATACACATATATAATATGTATATATAATACATATGTATATATACACAATGTGTATATATATACATAATATATATTATACATATATAATACTATATTATTCATATATGTTTAATTACACATTGTTATACTAAATAGCACATAATATATATATAAGTATATTATTATAATATATATTATATTATATATAATATTGTGAAACCTTGGAAGAGTTCATGATAGGTGGTTAGTTACCATAAACATGACCTGACTTATTTCTGGATAGGACACAGAGTTGAAGTTACAGAGAATTGTTAATTTCTTTTTCTTATGAAGCTTCATATCATCTCTGTTTCCTTAGCCTCCTCTCTTGATCTCCATCTTCTAACTCTGAATACATGTCAAGATTATCCTTTGTTCTATGCGCCTAAGTCCATGTCACATATTCTACCATGCAAAACTCTAGGCTTTCTGTTCTCACAGTGAATCACACAATTCTATATAGGATTGTTTTCCCATTAGAATTGCTTTCATGTTCAATTTTTCATAACTTGTTAAAGTTTGAGTGCTCATTTACTTCTTGTTCTCTGTCATAATCAGGTGGTAAATGTGTATGCTAATTTTATTTCATACTCTCAAATAGGTCACTGGATGACAAGTCGTTAACATATACAAGGTTCTGTGGAATTAGCACTGAAACACAGCAGTTCTAAACCACAGGTGTATTTCTGCACAGAACGGTATTGGTAAATATAAAGGCAATTCATTTCTTTTACACAGTAAGTGCTAGCATTCATTATATGTATATTTGAAAGGTACCTTTAAACTTGCATTAATGACTATCCATTTTATATTTGGATGTAATATTTTAAAACTGTAAAAAATACTTTGGTGATATAAATGTATGTATGTATGTATGTATATATGTTGTATCAAATTACAAAATTTGATGAAGGAATCACTTTGCTAAGGCATTCTAGATTTTTTGTACTTTTAAATTGCCACAGTTTAACCCTTTACATAGTTCATATGAGTTACTATTTTAAGTAACTTAGGACATATATATTGACTATTCTCATCTGAAAGAGGAATCAAATGATATTTGTGTCATTCATTTATTTTCTAAGAGTATTCAATATATTTCACTTTCTTCTATATCATCCTGGTCAGAAGTTTAGATTTTAGAATCTATAGATTTATCACTAAGTAAATTGTTTTGCTATATTTGCCAGAATAACAGCTTCTTTCTGCATGCATGTAGTTACATTTCAGAATCTAGGATCAGGCTTCCTATTGTTCTCTGTGTCAATGATTTTATCTGAAGAGTAAGTAGAACAGCAGGAATAAAAGTGCCTTAGCCATGACAAGACACTTTTACAAACAGGATCTCACTGCTAGTGTCCTACTTATATCCCTTTAAATTACAGGCATACCTGAATTTCTGTGGTGGCTCATTGTCATGTCAATGTGTGATGAGTTTATAAATTTAAATCTTTTTCTGATAACTACTTGGCCTGCTTCAGAATGCCTCTCCCCTCTCCCAGGTGGGTAATTCATATTTTACATTATATCATTATATATTTTGCATCTTTTTTTTTTTTTTGGTCTTTTTCAGTCAGGGTCCTCCCTTTAGTTCCAGCTGGTCTGGAAGGTCACTATGTAGACCAGACTTGAACTCACAGGAATCCTTCTGCACTGTCTCCTGAGTGCTGGGATTAAAGGCGATTAAAGGCAGGCTCCACCACTCCTGGCTTATTTTGCATCTTATTGACATGTATTACAAAGAAATCACAGACTGTCATTGTGAAAACAGAATAGCAAGGTAATAGCAAGACTTTAATTCTAGATTGAAAAAAAATAATTTGATTGGCCATATCATTGACAGCTCTAGAATATTGAAATATGATATAAAGTGTATTTCAAACAATAACAATAGTAAACCTGAATTCCAATTTAAAACAAAACAGAGGGGTTTGTGAGATGGCTCAGTGGGTAAAGGTCATTAGTGTCAAGCCTGACTACTTAAGTTACCCAGATCCATGATACCTAAATTGTGAAAGGAAATATCTGACTCCATCCAGGTTCTCTCCCTTCTCTCTCATTCTGCTCTCTTCTCATCTCTCTCATCCCTTCTCTCTCTCTCTCTCTCTCTCTCTCCTCTCTCTCTCTCTGCTAACTACAACACATACACACACACCATCACACACCATTCACCAGACTACATTGACACACGCACACTGTCTACAACCCACACACAAACTCAGAAATAAAATAATTGTAACAAAGTATTGTAAAAAAGATACTAACAAATTCAAAGAGTTTGTTTTTCTTAGATTTTTTTTAAATTAATTTATTTATTTTGTATGTGTATGAATGTACTGTCTGCATGCAAGTTTGTGCACCCGTGTCGTGCAATGCTGCGGAGGTCAGAAGAGGGTGTTGGATTCCCTTGGAACTGGAGTTCTCCTGATATTGGAGTTACAGACGGTTCTAAGCCGCCATGTGGGTGCTGGGGATCGAACCTAGGTCCTCTGCAAGAGCGTTCGGCGCTCTTAACCACTAGGCCATCCCTCCAGCCCCATGTTTTTTCTTTGTTAAAAACAACCACATCAGATATGGGGAAGTATATCATTTGCCTTTGTGAATACTAATTGAGGGAAAATATATATATATTATATATATATATATATATTATATAATATTATATATAAATTTCAAAATAAACCCTCACAGTTTGATGAGTATTTAGGTGGTTGGCAAGCAGATGGTCATTCTGGGTAACTTAGCTAATTTTTTAGACTATGGCTTTTGCTTCAAGGTTTAGAGAATAATTTATTTAAATGAACTTGAATATGCAAATAACAGAATGAATGATTGTAGACATTCAGAGAAGCATAGAACTGTGTGTGTCCTAAGTTTTTGTCATTAATAGTCTGAACAGTTTAGTGTAAATAACTAAATGCATTTGGAAAACTTTATGAATATAATATCTGAATGGAACTGAGATTTTATAAAAAATTTAAAACCCTTTTAAAATGACAAGGACATGACTTAGACCTCTTGAACATCATTTTAAAATCTTTATAATATAATAAACATAAAGAAAAAAGTATAGGGCCCAGTATGCAGGTTTCATAAATTGAATTAACAAAAGTTGATGGAAGAATATCAGAGTGTCCTTTGGAAACTCAATGCCTCACATTTCATCCAACCCGAGTTTTAGGTAAATTTCTAGAAGGACTCTTGACAATGCAAATTACATGTGTTTTGTTCTTTATAATTGCAAATAAGTCAGAAAGTAAGTTTCTGTTTGTCCTGTCGACAGGCTAGGTTTTTGATATGTAGTTATAGTATGCTTTGTACAATAAAGCATTCTTCAGCCTCAGAAGTTTTCCTAATTTTATTAATCTGAAAATCATTTGTGGGAGAATAGTATTTTTAAAGAGTTAAAATTTTTTACAGTTTTTTTTTTCCTGTGAGCATCAAAACTCATCATTAAGAGGAATGAGGACTATAAAATAAACATGACTGTAGAAATCTTATTGCTATCAATAAATAATTCCAAAAACTCATAGATATTCAAAAGAAAAAAATCAAAATTCTGAATATAAAAGCATGGGTTCTGGAAATTCCTATAATTATATTTTGGCATCAACTAAAATAAATTAATTTTAAATATATTAATTTCTACATTAAAAAGGAGTTGGGCTAGAAAATTAATATTGTCTATAAAGTTAGGAAAAACTGAAAATTATTATTCTTCATTTTATACATAAAATAATTGATTATCCTTACAAGTTCTATAATATAAAAATTATTCAATATAAATCCTTATTTTTGTGAAATTTTAGTCTATTGCAGAATATAGTTAATAAAGTCCCTCTTCTATCCTGCGCTCCCATTGCCCAATTGATTTAATCCTTCTTATTTGATTATTCCCATTTTTTTTTCAATTAGAAACCCCAGGGAGGTGAGGAAAGCAGTAAAGGGCTATATGGAGGCATTATGGAAAGGAACATAGAATGTATTTTAAATTATTTTTAAATATTTTTAAAGTTGATTTCAATTTCAATTTAATATTTTCTTCTTTCTTTCTTCTGGTCTTTTGTGGACAAAGACTCCCTGTAATCCCAGATGTCCTGGAATTCACTATGTAGACCAGGTTTTATATCTCATAGAAATATAAATGTTTCTCCCTCCCATGGGAGCTGGATTAAAGGTGTTCCCCACCATTACCTGCCTTTCTTCTTCTTTCTTTATATATATATTTTTATGTCTTCTCTAATTTCTTAATATGAAAATTTAAAATTTAAATTGTTGTTTGTCAACTTTTGTCTCAATGTGCACTGAGATATGTACATTTTTCTCTAGCCTGATATAACCACATCACACACACAAAATTTTATTGGATGATTTACTTGTTTCTATTTTATTGAATTGTTTTTTGTAATAACCGTGATACTGATCCTCTACTGGTGTGCAGCAGGTGAAGATTTTCTCCCATTCAATCGGTTTTCTGTTCACTTTTACTCTATTAATTTTACCAGTGGGTGAGCACCGGGAGTTTTTCCATCTCCTTGTTTCTTTCTTAATCCCTTTCTTAAAAGATTTAAAGTTTCATTGAACAGATATTTAGTATTTTTGATGAGGCTTATCCATAGATATTTTAAGCTTTTTGGAGGCCATGGTGAATTAAACTGTCCCAGAACTCTTTCTTTGAACAAAACAAACAAACAAACAAACAATATATATATATATATATATATATTACTGATTTTTGTAGATTTATTTTGTAAACTTCCACGTTGCAAATCATTTTGTGATTCAATCATTTGTTCCCTTATTACTGTCAAAATTTCGCATAGTATCTTAAAAATTGATCAACATTATTTTAATGGTTGTAGTTTTTCAGGCAACCTTTTAAATGGGCCCAGAAAACAAATTCTAATAAATAAAATGGGCTATGATAAAATCTAATCACATTTGCATTTAAAATTATATTTTAAATTTAGAAATTATGCTTATTTCATGCTCACTATGTGGTCAAATGAAGGGTCTAGAAGAGTAAAGAAATTATAATTTGTTAACAATGGGAATGAATGATAATATAAGATAAAATCTGACTATAACCTGGGACAATATTATGCAACTTTTCTCTGTTGGTTCTATATCTGGAGGCTACTGAATATCTTCTAAGTGGTTTGTGGACCTGCATAAGGCAAACTTCTGGATGGCTGCCTGGTAACATATGTGTAGTTTCAAACTGCTTTTTTCTTGTTAATTTTTGTTACATTAGAGTAAGCTTTGAAGATATCCATTTTCCACTGAAATCACTATCTCAGTATGATATGATGCATTTAATAAAATATTTTCCCAATATGTAATTATTTTGGATAGTTATTCTGACCTGATAAAATGAAATTTAATTAGAAATGTGAAGTGGACTTTGTTCTTAATAAAATAATTTCTTATCAACATAGTCATTAAGTTTAACCTATTGAACATTCTGAGTAGGAACAAAACAAATCAGATTTGTCTGAATATTAAAAAATATAGATATGTTCAATTTTAAGATGAAAATTCCTCTATCAATTATTGCAATGCATGTTTTCTTGGCAGAAATCTAGCATATTATCAGATATAGTTTATTTTCATATAGCCAGTGTAAAAGGACCTCAAATAAACATTTTATTTTGGGGGCTCTCCTCTGTTTATCCTCAAATTCTAAACCACTGTTTTAAAAATGAAAAAGAAAAATGTTCTGGAGCTGTAGAAATGGATGAGTCATTAAGAGCTCTGGCTGCTCTTTCAGACAACCCACGCTCTCTCCTAGCATCCACGTGGTAGTTAACATCCTTCCTTCACTATAGTTCCAGAGGATCTGATGCTCTTTCCTTATCCCTTTGAGGAGTATGTATGGAAAATGAGTATATATGGCAAAACTAAAGGCACAACACTCATACATACAAAATACAATAAAATAAATAAATTAATTAAAGACATGTTGTTATATTCGCTTTTGTGCATGTAAAATTATTATAAAAATTATTAACATTCCACTTTAATGTATTGCAAAATACCTCCCAATTTAATGTATAACTTAACAATGAATATTAGAATTGTTAGAAAGATTTATTTTATTTTTTTTAATTTAATTTTATTTATTTTTGTATGTGTATAAATGTACTGTCTGCATGCAAGTTTGTGCACCCGTGTCGTGCAATGCCGCGGAGTTCAGAAGAGGGTGTCGGATTCCCCTGGAACTGGAGTTCTCCTGGAATTGGAGTTTCAGACGGTTCTCAGCCACCATGTGGGTGCTGGGGATCGAACCCAGGTCCTCTGTAAGAGCGGTCGGCGCTCGTAACCGCTAGACCATCTCTCCAGCCCCAGAATTGTTAGAAAGTTTTAATTAATGAAATGATCAGGGTGGATGACAGCTTCAAAATAATTACTAATTATTAATCATGGTGATATTAAAATTAAGATGTCCTTCTTACAGTTGACAACTCATCTTTCACTTATTTTCAGCACCTTGTGCATCTATGAGTTTCTGCATTCTCTACTATTGTTCACTTATAGGAAAGGATGCTCTGATTACAGCAGTGTTATTTTTTCTACTGGTATAAAGAGAAATTTAGAAGTGACAAAGTACCAGTTTAGATAGTGAACATTATTCTGTTCCCCATTATGGTCAACATTCTCGCCATGATTTCTTTTTTAACTAAATTTCATCAGAGTTAATCTTCTGAGAAGTTATCATGTACTTCAGTGTCTAAGAGCTACAGGAGAACTTGAAAAAGAGATTGCTGAGCTTGGGTCATTCTCATGGGAAGATAGCCAAGTGGAAGGATCCTTTAAAAAATCAAAATTTCCACTATAACACGGTGGGTCTCAGAGCAAGGAATTGTGAAGTTTAACTGATAGACAGTAGGTCACTGAAAGAAAAAGTAGTTTCCACACAGACCAGGATTTACCAGAAAAGGTGTACTGACAACAGCAGCCATCCAGCCATCTGACAGATCACCGCAGAAAGCCACTGAGGTAAGGGGAGAAGCCACATGCACTCAGTTATGAAGGAATAATGGCCAGGGTTATATCATCTCACTTTTATTTTTAATCTTTCATTTACACTTTTGTACAATAAACTTTAGTTGATATATTTGCTTCAATCAATCCTGACAAGTAAGTTTGATAGTCTTTTCTTCTTCTGTACCTAATGTCATATTTTGATAGTTCTAACTGATATACTTTAATGTAAAATCATTCAATATTCCCTAATTTCCACTTTTAAGATTTATTATTTGGCCCCTGGTTGGCCTGATAAGATCAGGCCCATGCTGCTGGGAACTCAAGTCTTCAGCGACAGTAAGACAACAGCCAGCTGCACCTAGGCTTCCGTCACAGGCCTCGTTGAGAGGGGCCCACAACAATGGGGGTTCTGTTCTTCAGGGACACTGAAGAGGTAGTCAGCTGCCTCCCTGCTTCTGCAGTAGGTTGGGAGCTCGAGTCTTCAGGGACACTGAGGCAGCAGCCAGTAGCACCTCCACTTCCCTTGACTAGCCCCCTGGGAACTTGGGTCTTCAGAGACACTGAGGTCGCAGCAAGGTTGCCAGCATGGGGGCAAAAATCACCACCCCCCAAGTCAAACCAAAGGAACAGGCCTACATTGCAATGAAGAAACTCCTGAATTTCTCATCAAATAACAAACAAAATAAATCAAATCCACATGATTTGAAAAATCATGAAAATCAAGAACATGAGAAAAGCAAATAAGAAATGTCTGCCAAAATCTATCAGTCTTATAGAGGAATCTAACAATGACTTCTCCCTGGAGGTAACCCAGGACACAGATCTTAAAAGAGCAATCATTGATATACTCAAAGAAATCAATGACATAAAGGGAAAGAATGACCAGTTCCCGAAGGAAATGGAAACGCTGAAAAAAATCTTAGGCTGAATTGAAAAAGGAAACCAAAAAACTAAAAGAGGAGAATGGTCAACCCCTCTGGAAGGAAAAGGAAATACTAAAAGAATCTCAGGATGAAATGAAAAAGGAAATTAAACACTCATCTCTTCAACAGGAAAGGGCAAGTCTCAGTAAAAGAATGAATGAAGAAGAAAATTGAATATCAACCCTAGAAGATAACATGGAAGAACTAAAGAGCAAACAGGAGTTGCTATTCAAACTGAAATTAATTGTAAGAGATAAAGAAGGACATTATATCCTTATCAAAGCATCAATCAACTGTGAAGATCTCACAAGCAAAAATACACATGCACCAAACACTGGAGCACCAAAATTCATAAACACGGGGACTTCAAGACACAGATCAGTCCCAGCATACTAATAGTGGGAGACATAAAAAAACCACTGAGCCCATTTGACAGGTCAGCTGGACAAAGAATAAGCAGAGAGACATCTGAACTGAGCAATACAATATACCAAATGGAACTAACAGACATCTACCAAATATTCCACCCAAACACCAAAGAATATACTTTCTACTCAGCACCCCATGGAACATTTTGCAAAATTGACCATATGCTGGGACACAAAGCAAACCTCAGCAAATACAAAAAGCAAAATTGAAATAATTTCATGCATCTTATCAGATCACAGTGCAATAAAGCTTAATATCAACAACAGAAAGAGCCCTAGTAGCTACAAGAACACATGGAGGCTAAACAACACAGTATTGAATAAGGAATGGATCAAAGGAGAAATAAAGAAATAAAACATCCCTGGCACTAAATGAAAGGGATGATACAACACTTTAAAAGCAGCCCTGAGAGGGAAATTCATAGACCTAAATGCCTGCATTAAGAAGACAGAAAGAGTACAAATACTTGACTTAACACTGCAACTAAAGATACTTGAGAGGCAGCAACAAATGAATCCTAAACCCAGGAGACAGGAAGAAATAACAAAAATCAGAGGAGAAATCAATGAAATAGAAACAAAGAAAACAATACAAAAAAAAAACCAATGAATCCAAGAGCTGGTTCTTTGAAAAGATAAACAAGATACATAGACCTCTAGCACAATTGATTAAAAGATGGAAAGAGCAACGTAAATCAACCAAGTTAGAGATGAAAAAGGAAGCATCACAACAGATAGTGAATACATCAAAAACCTATACTCTACTAAATCTGAAAACCTAAGAGAAATACCTGACATCATGGAATCCACCAAGCTCAACAGCTTAAATAGACCCATAGTAAAGGAGGGAATTGAAAGCATAATTAAAAAAACCCTCCCAGGAATAACCCATGGCTGATGCCACAAGCCTACATTCTCTACAGGTTAGGAGATGTCATAAGCCACAGTAAGACCCTGTTATATTTATCAGGGGGTAAAAATGTAATTCATGAATTAACATATCATCCAAACATATGTGTCTATGCCAAAGTAACCTACCATAACTATTAGTGCTGCTTAAATACCTATATATCTAATTGCTTGTGCTTCATTAGTAGGATCGAAAGGTTACTCCTGAACAAACTGTCAGCCCATGAAAGGAAACAGCCAGAATTGACCAGAATCCAAGTCAACAGCTCCAGAGAGAGAGGACAGTTTTACTTCTCATCCACCTGTGCCCCTTTTCTAAGCCTAGGGAACAATCTGCGGAAGAGGGGGCGTGGTAGAATGTAAAGGCTGCGATTGGGGTGAACGGTGAAACTACAGCGATGTAGTCTGGACACTCATTTGATCAACTTGATTGAACAAACAACCTGTCAACCTCCACTGAATGGTGGGACTGTGGGGGTTTGGGCACAACAGTCTATAGATTGGTTTTGCACGAAGGATGCTTATACTCATGGATTATCACTTATAGCTAAAAAATGAAAAAAAAAAAAAAACCGTTGAAAGATGCAGGACAGTTTATGGCAGAATACATGATCTGGGATGCGGGTGGGGGTGGGGGAAGGGAAAGGGAAATTATGCCTGAACTGAATTAGAAACATATGATGGTTATAAAATACACATCTTTCAATAAAAATTAAAGTTAAAAAAAAAAAAAAAAAAAAAAAAAAAAAAAAAAAAAAAAAAAAAAGCCCAGGTCCAAATGGATTCACAGAAGAATTCTGTAATACATTTGAAGAAGACATACAGCCACTACTACTCAAATTATGCAAGAGGATGGAAACAGAAGGAAATCTTCCCAAATTCCCTTTATGAAGCCAACATCACTCTCATACCAAAACCGGGCAAACATACAACCAAAAGAGAAAACTATAGGCCCATTTCACTAATAAACATAGATGCAAAAATTCTCAATAAAATACATGCAAACCATATACAGGCACATATCAAAAAGAACATCCACCATGACCAAGCTGGATTCATATCAGAAAGCAGGGATGGTTCAACATACATAAATCAATAAACATCACAAATCACATAAAAAGACTGAAATTGATGTTGAAAATGTCTTCAACAAAATTCAGCATACCTTTATGTTTAAAGTCCTGGAGAGAATTGGAATGGAGGGAAAATTCCCCAATAAAATTAAAGTCATATACAACAAACCCGCAGTCAGCATTATCCTAAATGGGGGGGGGGGGGGGAATTAGAAGTGTTTCCCTTAAAGTCAGGAGCCAGACAAGGGTGTTGCCTTTCCTCATTCCTTTTCAATATAGTGCTTGAAATGCTCATGAGAGCAGTAAGAAAAGAAAAGGAAATTAGAGGAGTACTAATTGGAAAAGAGGAAGTCAAACTATCCCTTTTTGTAGATGACATGATAGTTTACCTAAGGGACACCAAAAATCCCACCAGAAAACTAGAAATCATCAGCAACTTCAGTAAAGTGGAGAGAAACAAAATTAAAGTTTACCTTCCAGATGCTGAGAAACCTTCCTACCTCTCCCCTTTATAGGAAAAAGAAAAACATGATGGTAATGAAGTCATTCCCTAACTGTAAATTAGAGCCAACTGCTATAGTGGTAATTTCTTATAAAACAGGTATAACTACCTTTTTCAAATTGACTGATAGGCATAGGAACTGTGAAAGGATAGTTCTCTATCTAGAGCCAAATTCATTAGTAAGGTCTTATAAGCTGTGTAATTAAGCAATATATATTAGTACAGGAAAACTCTGACATCAGCAATGAATTATTCTGCCTAGGAGATGTTGGCTAGGGGATTCAACCCCCCCAAAAAATTATAAATGATTTTTGCCTATAAGTGGGATATATGCAAGGAGAAAGGCAGTAAGTCCCTGTTGTCGAAGACCAGGTATGAGCATGAAAAAATGTTATGAGACGTCACTTGCTAATGTACAACTGGCCTCTGAAATGCCAGAGAGTGTTACCAAAAGCCACTAAAGCAATACAGCAAAGTATTGGTCTCCTTGAGACAAGCAAGACTCCTCCGTCAGTAACAGCTACACCTCAACTTCCTGGAGATACTGTGCAACAGTGGCAGCCATGTGCCTATATGTATCCCAAATCCAATTGGCTATTAGCTCTCTCCTTGGAGGAATAACTCACAGCAGATGCGACAAGCTTATATCCTCTAGTGGTTAGGAGATGTTATAAGCCACAATAAGAACTTGTCACGCTTTATAGAGAAACCACAGTTTGCGGATTAGCATACCATCCAAGCATCTGTGTCTATGCTCACAGCTTAACTTGTCATAATAATTAGTACTGCTTAAATGCCTGTATATCCAATTGCTTGTGCTTTGTTAGTATGACTAAAAAGGGTATCACTGGAAAAGCTGTCAACCCATGAAGGGAAACAACCTGAACAGACTAGAGTCCAAAATGACAACTCCAAAGAAAGTAGACTGTTTTCTTCTCACCACTTGTACCCCTTTCCCCAAGCCTAAGGAACAAATTGCGGAAGAGGAGGCATGGTAGAATGTAAGGGCTGTGGAGAGATAGGGGTGAATCATGAGACTACATCAATATAGTCTGGACTCCTAATTGATCAACATGCCTGTGCATACAAGCATCACCAATTGGACTATGGGAACCTTGGGCTGTTCAAAATTTGGACAAAGATACTTGCAAACTGCACCAATTACCCAATTGTATGGCAAACTGAGTAACATCAATGTTATCTGAAAACAATTGTGTTGTTATATTGTAGAATCCCTTAATAAACAAATAAAAGAGAAAAATTACATTACAAATAAAATCTAGAAAAAAATTAACCGAAAAATTGCTAGCCTTTCTTTATGCCAATAACAGGCAATTGGAAAAGGAATAAAAGGAGACTTTCTCACACACAATAGCCTCAAAAAATTAATGATCTAGGAACAAACTTGACCAAATACACAAAAAATCTCTACAATGAAACTTTTAAATTCCTTGAAAAGGAGATTGAGGAAGATATGAGAAAATGGAAAAACCTCATATGCTCATGGATTGGAAGAATCAATCCAGTAAAAATGACCATCCTATCCAAAGTAATACACAGAGTCAATGCAATCCCAATTAAAATTCCCATGAGCTTCTTCACAGACCTAGAAAAAAATCCTAAAGTTCATATGGAGAAACAAAAACCTGGATAGCCAGAGCAACCCTGGACAAAAAGAGCAATACAGGGGGATTTCCATTCCAGACTTCAAACTGTATTACAGGGCTATAGTCATTAAAACAGCCTAAACAGCCTGAGTATTGGCACAAAAACAGACCTGTAGATCAATAGAACAAAATTGAGGATCCAAACCTGAGCACATCCAATTTTAGACACCTCATATTTGACAAAGGGGCCAAGAAGACTCAATGGAGGAAAGACAGCATCTTCAGCAAATGGTGTTGGCTTAACTGGATGACCACTTGTAGAAGAATAAAACTAAATCCCAACCTCTTGTCATGTACAAAAATTAACTCCAAATGGGTCAAATCCCTCAATGTGAAACCTTCCTCTGAAAATGATAGAAGAAAATGTTGGTAGTAACCTACAAGACATAGGTGGAGGAAAAGACTTTCTAAATCAGACAACAGCTGTGCAAAATAAGGTCAACAACTGACAAATGGGACATTATTAAACTGAAGAGCTTCTGTACAGCAAAAGAAACAATCAACGAAGGGAAAAGAAAACCCACAGAGTGGAAGGAAACCTTCAGCAGTGATACATCTGATACAGCATTAACATCCAGTATGTATAAACTGCTCAAAAAACAGAGGAAGAAAACAAATGACCTACTCAAAAGATGGAGTAAAGAGCTAAAGAGAGACTTCACAAATGAAGAATTGAAGATGGCTGAGAAACATGATAAAAGTGTTCAACATCACTAATCATTAAGGAAAAGCAAATTAAAACCACCTTAAGATTTCATCTTACTCTGATAAGACTAGCTATGATCCAGAAAACAAAGAAACCAAATGTTTGAGAAGTTGTGGGGAAAGGCGAATAGTCATCCACTGCTGGTGGGCATGCAAACTCTTGGAACCCCTATGGAAAGCAGTGTGGAGAACCTTCAGGAAACTGAAAATGAGCCTCTCACCTAACCCAGTAATTCCACTCCTTGGTATATAGTCACACAACTCATCCTATTGCAGAGATACATGCACATCCATGTTTATTGCAGCTCTCTTCACAATAGTGAAGAGCTGGAAGCAACCCAAGTGTCCCTCACCTGACAAATGGGTAGAGAAAATGTGGTACATATACACAATGAAATTCTATGCATGGGTAAAGAAGGATGACATCATGAACTTTGGAGGTAAGTGGATGGAACTTGAAGCCATTATGCTAAGTGAAGTAATACAGTCCCAGAAAATTCAAATGACAAATGATATCCCTCATTTGTGGATGTTTAGCACCAACTCACCAGTTGAAAGGCAAACTGAGCAAAGATAATGTTATATTTCTTTTTATCTGAAGGCAACTGTGCTATTGCTATATTCACAACTATAATGTGAATCCCGTAACAGGCTTTAGAATTAACTGACCACATATTTTCAGACTTTGTAATTGTGGTATATGTGTGGATGGTAAGTATTCATATTTTAGAGTAATATAAAATTAACGGGAACAATGTGAACTCCTAAACATATTTTGGAATTAGCATACAGTTTATTTTCAGAGGTCATAATTTTGCTATATATGTGATATGTAGATATATATATATATATATATATATATAGACATACTTTGGATCAATACAAATGGGTGGGAACGACAATGACAAAAGGACTGGATCAAAGAACTGACTGAAACAGTCAACTTCTGCCCAAACAATAAAGATCTGCAAAGAAAAACATTAAAATGACTTTGAAAAAGATGCAAGATATTTATGGCAGAATGCATTAACTGGGGTGGGATTGGGAGTATGGAAGGAGGAGTGTGTCTAAACTGGAAAGAGCAATGATGTAAGAAACACACAAAACACCAATAAAAATATTTTATTAAAGAAAAAAGAACCTCAAGTTCAGTTTAGTTTAACAAATATAGATAGATGAAGGACCAAACCATCTGCCAGGCAAGGATGCTAAATTCACAAAAAATTCACAAGGGGTGTGGATACACAAGTCAGGACACCTGTATGGTCCCCGCCTAAGGAGCGAGCATACATTAACTTAACCATGCACTCAGGCTGCAAAGCTGGTTTTGATAAAAGGTTAAATTAAATGCGTGTAGAGTGCTAAAAGAATGGGAATTACAGGGAATGCTGGGAGAGTGGCTGGAAATTTGATTGGTGTTTACAGAATGGGGAAGAAGACAAGAGGACAGGCAAAGGAGCAATATCCAAATTAGGAGTGGTCTGAGCAAAAGAAAATTGGAAAGAATACACAAGAGAAGAAACGTGCTATGGATGAAGGAAGGAGGAATGCATAAAAATATGGAAACAACGTGCATCAGATGATGCTGAACAGTTACGGTGTTCCCTCAAGTTTTACTTCACCTGTCAGTGGAACAAGAGCACAGTATAATACTCTGGACATTTTTCAAGGATTAGATGAGTGTGCTCAATAACTTTAGTGTCAAGTTGACACACCTGGGTTTAGGGAAACTTAATTAGGGAATTATTTCCATTGGATTGGACTGTGGCTATGTCTGTGGGGTATTTTCTTGATTGTTGAGTGATGTGGGAGTGCCCAGCCCACTGTGGGTAGCATCACCCCTGGGCAGGTTGTTCTGTATTGTAAAAGAGAACAGGCTGAGCATAGGCCAGGGAGGCAAGCTGGTAAGCAGTATTTCTCCATGGCCTGTGCTTCAGCTCCTGCTTCCAGGTGTTGGACTCCCTAAGTGATGACATGTGACCCAGAAAATGTAAGATGACTAAACTCTTCACCACCCCCAAAAAAGGTTTATTATTCATTTCATTACATGATTACTGATTCCCTTAACTCTAAAAATGTTTATTAACTACAGTTTTCTCAATTAGTACTTTTCTGTCACTGCTTTGTAACCTTATCAGTCACACAAGTGTCTTCTGTTGTAAGTTATTGGTGGAAATTCTCTCAGATTTTTCCCTAAACATTGACTACAAGTTGAGTGTAGTGAGAAAATTTGCATTTTTTTCCTAAAGGCATCTAAACTTTAAAGATGATTTTGGGTAGGACAGCAAGTTGAATAGTCAGTGTTAAGTGATAGCAAATCATGAGAGTAATTTTGGTTATATGTTTATGTAATAATTAAGCTTTCCCAGAAAATTCATTCCCACAATACTAGAAAGAAGTTTGAAGGTGTGAACACGAAAGACAACAGTACAGAATATGACAGAGAATAGTGTAGAGGAAAAGGTAGAGTGGGTGAAAGAGTGGGCAATATTTAGGGAGTGTGGGGGAGAGGAATCAATCAAATGAATGTTATATTATGAAACCTTCTCTGAAAATATTGCAGGCCACAAATCAATCCTTTAAGATTTTAAAAGAATTAAAATAATTCCTCATATCCTATCAAAGTATAGTAGAATAACTAAATATCCAAGCAGGAGAAGCCACAGGCAGTTTAAAAAAAAACTGTAGACTTAAAAATATGGTTTTGAATGGACACCATAGTTCACTGAAAGAAAATAGGCAAACTTTTTTAATGCTGTTATCAAGTGATGATGAAAGCGAAACACACTGGAACCTTTGGAAGACAGGTGAGGCAGTTCTGAGAGGATAATTGATACTTATAAATGAGTAAGTTAAAAGCAAATAAGTCAGAACTCACATTTCATCACAACGTTCTAGATAAAAAACAAGAACAAGCCAACCAAAGAGCAGTATGAAATAAGAATGACAAAGATGAATGAGATACTAAAGAAACAGTGTATATCCTCACTGCAACAAAGTTGATTCTTTGAAAGGAAAACAAGATTGATTAATTTCCACCCAAACTAACCAAAAAGTGAGAAAAATGCCAAATTAGTAACGTCTAGATATAAAAGGAGGTATTACTACAGATTCCAGTGACATCTTGATGACCATTATTAAACACTTTGAAAATAACATTCCATAACTTTGGGGAACATAAAAGAATTTATTAAATTCATACACACCCATACCTACCAAAATCCAAAGACTATCTGAACGATGTAAATAGTCCCATAAAATCAATTATATTAAAATGGTAATTAAAATTATCTCCAGAACCAGCTGGATTTATTGCTAAATTCTACCATAATTTTTTTTTGTCTTTGTGAGACAGGGTATCTCTGTAATCCTAGCTGTCCTGGAACTCATTATGTAGACCAGGCTGGCCTTAAAATCACAGAGATCCACCTGCCTCTGCCTCTAGAAGGCTGGGATTAAAGGAGTGTGCCAACATGCTTGGGTTTACCATATTTTTAATGAAAAACTAACATCAATACTTTCCAAACTATTCCACAAAATAGAAGAGAAAAGCATGCTGTCAAACTTATTCCATGAACCAAGTATTACATTGATATTCAAACAAGATAAGGACACCACCAAACAGAAAAGTGTAATCCAATTTCTCTAATAAAATTCAACACAGAAATTCTCTAGATATTTCTTACAAACACGATTCAAGTACACATTCAGAAAATTATGTGTGATTACCTATTTGATTTTATCTTAGGAACGGAATACTCTTACTACATATGCCAAAAACCAAATCATAAATATAACTTAGGGAAACTGTACAGTTATTTAAATAGATACAGGGAAATTTTTTGATAGAGTTCCACATCTCTTCATGAAAGAAGGAGTAATAGAAAGTACATATCTAAACACATTTGAGTTTACAAATGACAAAATTATAGCCAACATTATATTAAATTGGGGGATAAAAACAGAGCATTTCTTTTAAAGTCTGGAATTTGACAAAGGAGGTCTACCTTTTCCAATATTATGTAAGATGTAGCATCAAGCTGTAACATATAAATAAGAAAAAAAAAACTGAAAGGGAGAAAAATACTGAAAAAAAAAAAACAGCTCAAATTGCCCCATTTGCAGACATGGTGCTATATCCACAATATCCTTAAGACCCTACCAGAAAATCATCAGGACTAGCAAATCCAAAGTAGCAGTATACAACATTGGCCTAAAATATCACTAGCTTTTCTATACAATAATAAAGAACTAGGTGAAGAAGAATTAAGAATATTTTCCCCATTTACAACTTAAAAACTTAAATACCTAGAAATAAACCTAATGATGAAGGTGAAAAACTTCTATAAAAAACACTTTAAGACACAGATGTAAGAAATAAAAGAAAGACACTAGAAGAGAGATATACCGCCCATGCTCTTCAGCCCTCTAAACCTAAAACTGAGCTACCACATGACCCAGCTACAGTGCTCCTGGGGTGTATTTTCTCCTATTAATCATCTTTCCTTTGCCATTTTATTTCTCACAAAACTTTGCCTTAAGTTCCTTTCATATTTTATAATCTCCGTCACCTGTATTGTTAAATTCCAGTTTATTAATACAAAATATTTTGATAGAGAGTAGCCTGAAATCATTTATGGTTTCCATAATTTCAAAGAATGAATTTGGCTAAAGCTTCTGGAGTTGTGTTTTGTATATTGGTCACTGAACATGGTCTGTCTGAAAAACATCACATTGTTCCTCAATTAGCTTAAAGAAACAAATGTCACACGCCTTTAATCCTAGCACTTGGGAGGCAGAGGCAGGCGGATCTTTGTGAGTTCGAGGCCAGCCTGCTCTACAGAGTGAGTTCCAGGACAGCTGGGGCTACAGGGAGACCCTGTCTCAAAAAGACAAAAAAAAAAAAAAAAAAAAAAAAAAAAAAAAAAAAAAAAAAAAAAAAAAAAAAAAAAAAAAAAAAAAAAAAAAAAAAAAAAAAGAAACAAATGTCTTAGTACTCATCATTTAGGGAAGATCTGTATTTGTAACTCACATCATTAAAATTAAAAATATTTTTTACAATAATTACCTAAATAATTAAATATTGGAATTGGCTCAGAATTGGTCCAGAACATCTGATTCTTTGACTTTTCCCATGGAAACAGCATGACTGCAGAGGACTAAAGTATTGTGTTAACAAGACAACAAGGATAAGAGGGTAGAGAATATTGTGTCAATTATTTTGAAGAGAAAAGCAATTTATTTTTCATACACTCTTCCTAAAAACATCTGTGTATATTTTAGTCAGATTCATATTGTCAAACTACCATTCACATGGAGGTCTAAAAGTGCATGTTTATTTTTTCTGGCTTCTGTGGTAAAGACATTTGTGAAGGAACAACGATAAATGAGTGAACTTTATTTTTTTTTTTAATCTTGAATTGATTTTTTACATTTGTTATTTTAAATAATTTATTGAGTTTTATGCATTGCATAAAAGATATATCAAGCGAATTTAGACCTCCCTCCCCAAACCGTGCTCACTTACAAGACACCTCAAACACCACCATTGGATTTTATGCATTCAAAGATGTCCTTCAGTGCAAGTTCATCCACTGGAGCCTAGTCAGCCTATGTAGAGATCGTAAGATCTACAATCCTCCACTCAACAGTAATCAGTTCTCAATTCCATGTGAGCTTTCCAGTTGCAGGAAAGCCTCTGGCTCCTTACGTGCACCAACCCTGGCTCTTCCAATCTTGCTTCCCCCTCTTCTGCAGTTGTCCTCAAGCCCAGGAGGGTGAGGTTTAAAATGGGAATCCTACCCAGGACACAGCCTCAGCTTATTCTCTAAAACATAACCAGTTATAGCCTTCTGTGTATATTGCACTCTAATGTAGGAGGAAACTTCACTAGGGAGGCTTGAGGGATCTATTAGTATTCTCTTTAGCCCCTGTTCTATGTTCGGTGATCCTTAGCTGCAGAGGTTCCACTGTAGGTGTGTCACTTAAGGTTGGGAATCCCTCAGACATATATTTTCTGTGCATGACCAGTTGTGGAATTCTGTTATAGCCCCCAGTTGTTGAAAAATATGCCACTTTGGTGAATGGTATATGGTATACTTGTCTTTAAGAATAAGGATACATATTTACATATAGTAAGAAATCTCACTTGTCTAGAGATATGACAGATAGGTTTTCTCTAGGATCTATGACCTCTCTAGCCTTGTGTATTTTTTTTTATATATTTACAGTGCACACATCACTTCCATCTCATTGAGAGGGCTTTAAGTTCAATTAGATAGCTTTTGGTTACCCCCTAAATAAAAGTGTCAAGACTACACCAGTAGATGTATTTTGCCATGTCAGTCTTTTTGGTTATTAGGCTTCGAGATATGAGTTGGAGCATCGGTAACTTTATCCATTAGCATTTTACCTAGTGTTCTCTAGAACTGTGAGAGGTATTCTTCAGGGAGAAGTTTTCCAGGACAGTCAGCCCCATTGCTCCAAGTCTTATGTGTGAAATATGTCCTTTCTTATATTCAAGTTCCTGGAGGTAATGAAAGGCTGAGGCAAAATAACCTGTGATATTTTTAGTCTCTTGGAGTACTTTGACTGGCAACTCAAAGGGAGGTTTCTCCTGTCTGGTACTGTGTTTCTTCTTATATAGCATTCAGCTATACACATGCATTCATGTTCAGAAACTGTGTTTGTACTTTTCTGGGTGGGGGGAGCTTGACTGCTTGACTTAATATATCTTCCTCTAGGTATTTATGCCACCTAAATTCATTCTCTCTCTCTCTCTCTCTCTCTCTCTCTCTCTCTTCTCCTTATCTAACCTGCCTCCTTCCTCCCCAGCTTCTCCTTGATAACGCCCTTCTGCTATTTTCACCCCTCTCTGGAATCCCTTCTTCCCCTTTACCCCATGGATCCTTGGATCTCCTTCTCTCCTCCTTTCCCAGTTGGATACCACCCATTTTCCCATTTCCCCCTTGAAAACATTTTCCCCACTATTCCCCTCTCTTGCGATTTTTTTCCTTAGTTATTTATTTTGTTAATTAAATTTATTTGAAAATTTCAAATGCATATAATTCATTCTTATTGTTCTTTCTTCCTTTTCTTCCCTATTAATGTTTTTCTTTCATTCCTGTCTTTTTAAAAATTTTTTGTGGCCTACACCCACCACTTTTGACCAGGGCCATTCAGTGACCATGGGTTTTAAACTATTGGTTGGAGCATTTTAGACTACCCCATGCATATACACTTGAGGACAATGTCTTCCCACTCTCCCAGAATCTATGAGAAGCCAAAATGACAGCCCCATAACTCCCTCCCCTGTCCATTACTCACCCCTGAGAGCAGGTCTAGTCTCAGAATAGCTGCTGTGAGTTCATGATTTGCAAAGTCGTTGTCATGATTGGAAGATGGGATTTCACAGCACATTTTTCTATCTTTTGTCTAATACATTTTTTGTCATCTTTTCTAAAGGTTGCCTGAACTTTCAAAGTGGTAGTATACCTTGAGCCCTAAGCATTAGTTATTCCCAAGATCTTGGATACCTCTTTATCTCTGCATTCTCCACAGTTAAATGAAAAGGGAAGCTCTTCAGATTAGGTCTGAAAGAATAATTTCCCTATTGTATAAGGATAGTTATTTAGAGAAGTTTTGAAATATGTCAATTTACCTAAACATTAGGAGTAGCATATGACCTCCCCAGGCATTAGAGACTTTTTGTTTGTTTTTGTGACAGAGCTTAGAATATTTGCCATATATTCTTTTCCATGGAGTGGGCTTCAAATCCAATCATGCAGTAGGTGGCTTCCTTACAGCAGTCATGCCACTATTACACAGGTGGGCACATGTATCTGGATGGATGGTACTAAAGTTCATATAGCTCTTCCATCAGAGAATAGATGAAAATGTTGTTGATATGGCTGTTAAGTGATCTTTGATTGCAGGGAAATCATATGTAAAGATACTAAATAATAACAATGATATGGTTTATTTTATATTAATTGGTATACTGAAGGTGTCATACAGGCTGTTAGAAAAGTCAACCACAGTCTTATTCAGTTGTGAACTCCATAAGCTACAATAATGACTGGTCTAACAGATATGCCCATGAGTACAATAGTGGTATGAATGTTATGGGTAAACATAGGAGTAAACAACTGATTTCTGCTTGGAGTTCCCCACTCCACAGGGAGAAAACTCATTTCTGTTACTATAAATCTGGCCAGGAACCTGTGTCTGATGAGCTCATAGGTCCTAAAACAGAATCAATTATTACTTTGCTCAATTTACATGGTATCAACCTCCCTTCAAAATAAATAGTCCTATACTCAGATTAGAACAATGTAGTTTCGTAGACAGCGAGTCATATAATGACCCACACTTGCCCAAGCATACAGAATAAGTGTCTATGGAGTGGTAAGTCCTAAATAATCCATCTATACTATACCCCTACTCCAAATTTCAGGCAACACCTCAGAAGAAGGGACAGAAAGACAGAATGGACCAGAGGTAGAAGAGGACTTATGTGACTCTGTCTTCTGGAACTGACAGTTACGTTGCATTCATGAACTCATAGCAGCTGTGGTTTCCTCCAAAAGGCTGGCAAAAGATAAAAACAGTCTGCAGTTTGGCATGGAGGATCCTGGGACTCCCCAGACCCTCCGTGCAGATGAGGTGCTATAGGTACTTGTTGGTAGTTCAGGAAGGGAGAAAGATTTCTATAAAGATGTGGCCATTTGGAAGTTGGTCACATTCTAGTGGATGGCTTCACATTTATACACATTTGGGTAACACTAATTTTGCACATGGTGAGAAATCATCATCATCATCATCATCATCATCATCATCATGGAATTTGGAGAGCATAGTGTTGTGCTTGGAAAACTTGGGATAATTTTTATGGGAATAATGGGGAATGGATCTGATCAAAATGAATTCTATACATCTTTTAAATTCTTAGAGAATCAATTATTCAAAAAACTGTCCTACAGATGTATAAAGAATGTTCTATTTGAGTGGTATAAATTCTGTCCAGCAAGTTCATCAATACAAAGTTAGTGTACACAGCTTAAGTATTTCTATAGGCATTAACCTCATAAACATCTAATATACTAGTTTTTTAGAAAGATGTTTGATATATTCAAAGCAAAATAATATTTTACAGATGTCATGAACCTCAACATCTGCTTTTATAACTTCTATTACAGCCTGAGAAAGGCTTGGAAGGAGTCACATTGTTGAATGAATTCTATTTTCTTTTATAAGCTTGTGAACAATAAATCATGCATTAAATTTGGTGTCCATAAGCATACTTTGACTGATGCCTGCTAGGAAACTAGTAATTTGCTACACTTTCAAACCAATATTCTTTAAATATTTATTTAGTCGGAACAGTATTGGCACTTTTGCAGATTGCTTTCTTGTTTCAATTTAGAGGTGCTGTCAAAGGTGGAAATGAAACCATTTGAGATTTTCTGTGTGTGTGTGTTTGTGTGTGTGTGTGTGTGTGTGTGTGTGTGTGTGTATTATAAGCATATAGATCCAAGCTTTTAAATAGCACCACATCCCTGATTTATTCTAATATGATGTTTAGTGATGTTTTGTTTATTTCATACATCATTTCTCAGTCCAATTTAGACTCATTCCACTTTCCATGCACCCCACCCCACCACAGTGCATGCATTCTTCCATACTTGTCTTACATTTTTTCTCAGTCTTTTAAAAAAATAAGATTTTCTCTGGAGAAGTTTATTGTTTTGGGCAGAAGTTAACTGTTTCAGTCAGTTCTTTGACACAGGCCTTTTGTTGTTGTTGTTTCCTCCTATTTGTATTGCTCCAAAATATGCCTATATATACATGACATATATACCCAAATTATGAACTCTGAAAATAAACTTTATGTTAATTCCTAAATATGTTTAAGAATTCTCATTTTTCCCTGTAATTTTATGTTGCTCTAAAATATGAATACATACCCTCAACCCATATACAAAGCTTATGAAATCTGAAAATAAGTGGTAAGTTAATTCTAGAGCCTGTTAAGGGATTCATGTTACAACAGCACAGTTGCTTCCAGATAACAAGAAATATAACATTAACATTGTTCAGCTTGCCTTTCAACTAAGGATTTGGTACTAGCATCCACAAATGAGGGTTACCATTCCTTGTTTGTTTTTCTGGGACTCTGTTATTTTTCTTAGCATAATGGTTTTGAGTTCCATCCATTTATCTGCATATTTCATGACGTCATCTTTCTTTACTGCTGCATAGAACTACATTGTGTAGATGTACCACATTTTCATTATCCACTACTCAGTTGAGAGGCATTTGAGTTGGTTCCAGCTGTTTGCTATTGCGAAGAGAGCTGCAATAAACATAGATGTTCATGTATCTTTGCAGGAGGATACATTTTGTGGGTATATACCCAGGGTTAGTATGGCTGGGTCAGGTGTCAGGATCATTTTGAGGCTTTTAAGGGTTCTCCACACTGCTTTATATAGTCATTGTATGAATTTGCATTCCCATCAGCAGGGGATAATTGTTCCCCTTTCCCTACAACTTCTCCAGTACTTGGTGTCTTTTGTTTACTTGATCTTAGTCACTTGTATTGGAGTGAGATGATACCTGAGAGAAGTTTTAATTTGCATTTCCTTAATTATTAGCCTTTTAAAACTGATCAACTGTGAAGCTTGATCTTCTCTTAGTCCAGTTTCATCTAGAGTTATGAATATATTGTTAGAGACTTTCTTTCTGCAGTTCAAAGTCCTCATTAATTTTGATTATCCAAATCAGAAAGATAATCTATCACTTACTAAACAAAGCAGAATTTATTTGTTTTCTGTAAGCCAGGTCCAAATGTCATTGATTATGTATTTTGAGGTGACTTATTCTTATAGTAGTCTAAAAAAACCAAAAGTATATTTTTCTAATCTTCATACATATTATAAGATTTTGTTAATGGACTTATGCTTCAGATATGCCTTAGAAGGTTCTATTTTTCCATATTAGTAAAAGAAAGCCAATTTTATTATTTTTTAAATTTTTTTTTCTTTTTGAGACAGGGTCTCCCTACAGCCCCAGCTGGACTCACTCTATAGACCAAACTGGCCTTGAACTCACAGAGACTACCTGCCTCTGTCTCCTGAGTGCTAGGATTAAAGGCATGCACCACCACGCCAGGCTTAAAGAGGGTTCTTAGCTGCCATATGGCTTTTTTGTTTTTACTTTACTGATATTTATTCAAGTCATAAAGAGTTGGATGGGAAAGTAGGAAGAGAAAACATGTGAGTTCATTTGATGTTCGCTGAAGATACCCATCCATACAATTACATGATGTTACCCAGTAACAATCTTCTAAAAAAACTCAGGTATACAGAAACTAAAAATGCAGGAAACGCTTTTCACTTTTAACTCAATAGATAGCAATTTAACCATGACACAAAGTTTGTGTAACAAGTGCAGTGGTGAATTAAAAACTAATAATGGGACAAAAAAAAAAAAAAGCCTTTAATCCTAGCACTTGGGAGGCAGAGGCAGGCAGATCTCTGTGAGTTTAAGGCCAGCCTGGTCCACAGAGTGAGTTCCAGGCCAGCTGGGGCTATAGGGAGACCCTGTCTCAAAAAGACAAAAAACAAAACAAAACAAAACAAAACAAAACAAAACAAAAACCCTCAGAATGGACGGCAGCTGCCCTCTGTCACAGGGGCATGTTCTTACAGTTCTGAACTTAGGTATCCGAGTTTCAAGGGTAATAGTTGAATACACGTGCTTTTACATGGTGAGGCACAGATTTCACTGTTGCCAGACTGATGTTTCCTCTCCCTAGGACACCAGTGAGACCATGTGGCACTTTGATGAGCACCTGGGAATTGAACCCAGGTCCTCTGCAAGAGCAGTCGGCATTCTTAACCAGTGAGCCATCACTCCAGCCCCAGAAAGCCTATTTTAAATCAGAGTTATATGGATATTCCAGGAAGAGAGTGAATCTATTATACAAATTATTTTCTGATTTTTTTTGAAAAATAGTCCCACGGTGTGGCCCTGGATGGCCCGAAACTCACTTTATAGAATAGGCTTGCCTGAAACTCTCAGAGTGCCACTTCCATCTGCATCTTCACCCCCTGCATGCAGGGATTAAAGGCATGTGCCAGCACAAGTTAATGTAAATAGTATTCACATTAGTTCAAAGAGAAAAACAGGATAAATTTTATTTGCTTCATGTTAATATGCATAAAATTTATTTGTATGCTACACATTTATTAAATGTGAATGTCTTCATATTGTCTTTAATGTCCTATTTAGAGAAAAATTAGACCAGAGAAGTCTGTCCTGTTTCATGTTTTAAGTCCTCTATCAATAATACCTAATGCATTGTTTGTCACATGTATTTAAAAAGTAGGTACTTTAAAAGTACAAGCTAAATAAGTATGTGTAAACAAAAGGCTTATACTTGTGTTAGTATATTTCATATTACCATCTACAGTTATATATTAGTTATAAGTAAAAATGTTAGATATTATTTATAAATATGAACTATACTTCTGTATTTTTATTTTTATTTTTTTAAATTTTTATTTATTTTTTATGTATATGAATGTACTGTCTGCATGTAGGTTTGTGCACCCGTGTCGTGCAATGCAGCGGAGGTCAGAAGAGGGCGTCAGATTCCCCTGGAACTAGAGTTCTCCTGGAATTGGAGTTACAGACAGTTCTCAGCCACCATGTGGGTGCTGGGGATTGAACCTAGGTCCTCTGCAAGAGCGGTCGGTGCTCTTAACTGCTAGGCTATCTCTCCAGCCCCCACTTCTGTATTTTTAAATATGATTTTATTTCTGAGATTCATATTTGGAGGTATAAATGAATGAAAAGTTGAAATACTGTACTAATATATTTTCTAAAGTATTATGCAACATTAACCATGAATATTGTAAAATATTTGAAAAGTAAGAGCCCTAAATAGGCTTTAAGGTATGTCTATTACTTTTAGAAGAGAATAGGCAGTTTATGGATATAAAAAATTTTCATAAATATACATATCAGCTGAAAGTTTAGTGAGAACTTATCATTGCTATAAGCAGACCATAGGTGCATATAGATATTTAATGTTAGGTTGATGAAGGAGTTATAAATGTATTAAGCTTCAATTAACTTTCCTCAAATCTGTTTATATTTGAAAATATACCTGAAATTGTGGATATAGAAGGTAACACTCAGGTCATTAGTGAGTAGATTATGAGAAAAATACAGATGTGTGCAGTACAGGAAAAATAGAAGAACAGGAACCTGGGAAGAAAAACTGAGATGACAATTTTGATAAACTGCTAATATGTCACTGAGAAACAAAATATTCATCTAATCTAGGGGCTGATGGAGACATAATTCAATTCTCCACAGAGAAGGTGCTGAAAAGCCACTGTAGAAAAGATGAAGACTTGAAGCCAACAGATGGTTTGAAGATTTCTGTTTAATGCTCAAGTTAGTGGAATGTATTTTGTGTGTGCCAAGCAGTTGAAAGTTCATGTGGATAAAAATAAAGATTTATATTATGTGCATGGAGTGTATATATACATAGTTTGGAGCAATACCATAGGAAACAACAACGACAAAAATACTTGTTCAAAACTGACCAAAAATGTAAACATCTGCCCACAACAACAAACTTCTGCATTGAAAAATTTTTAAAAATCCTGAAATAAAGAATCAAGACATGTATGGCAGAATGCATAGGGTTTGGCAGGTTGGGGGGCATGGAAGGTGGGAAGGGTCTAAATTTGATTAAGAAATGTTGTACGAAATGTGCAAAAGTTCAATAAAAAGTAATGAAGCATAAAAAAATAAATATGTATGAAAAGGCAAGGGTATAAGACTGTAGAGTTGAATGTGACTTAGGACTCTTGATTCTAATGGTTGTAAAGCTAAATAAAATAGAAAGAAAAAGAAAGAAAGAAAGAAAGAAAGAAAGAAAGAAAGAAAGAAAGAGAGAGAGAGAGAGAAAGAAAGAAAGAAAGAAAGAGAAAGAGAAGAAAGGAAGGAAAAGAAACAAAAAGAAAAGGAAAGAAAAAGAAAAGGAAAGAAAAGTCAAACTTTGGTTCCTAATTACATATTTCATTGGGAGAACTGTTTCCAGAGCATGAAATATTTCATGTGATCAGATCTACCTGGCACTCAGCGTTCCACCCACAATTTTGGATTGATTTTTTAAGGATATTAGCCCCTCTTGCCAAAGGAGAAAATGATGTGTCTACTGGTTTGGCAAACTCTGCTGTAAGCAAATGCTTCTTTTTGTAGAGTAGCAACCACATTCGTGGATTGAGTTTCTCTGGGTTTGAATCATATAATCAACTTTAAATCATTCACTATGGGCTGGAGCATCTGAATAGGTGGACTCTCATTTACAATGATGAAGATAGTTTGGAAATAATTTTTTCTCTAAGAAATTTGAGGTTAAAGTCCTTCATGGTGTACTGAAAGATGAGATAGTAAAACTAAATCTGTGTATGAAATATTATAAAAGTCACCATTTTGGGATGCTTTAGTATTCTGTGCTTTTTGGATCAAATTTGACTTTGTGAAAGCTATTAAATTAGATGGCCAGCAACAACAGGCATATTTGTGAAAGTAATGCATCACATTTTATCTGACATTATATTGAAGCTACAATTATATATTTCAGATGAGACAGTAGATTGAACTCAGTAGATTGAACTCAACTGTAAATACAGAGTGGGTAAGTAGAATTTATAGACAGTAGAATGTGGCAGTCAATAGATGGAAAATTACTAGAAGTGATTTTGGTAAGTCAAACTAAGAGGCTTCTTGGTGATGTGAAGCCAGTGTAATCAGACATAATATGAAGGAAGAGGAAGATGAGGAAGTTGATCTGACTGGATGGACATAAAATGTTAAACTTGGGCTTTCTTTGACTGACATAAAACAATTCTTTCTAAAATGGATTTTACAATGAAGTGCACAAATAGGCCTATGGGAAATTTTAGAATGCCAAATTGTGATCAAGCAGAGATACTAAAGTCCCTCAATTACATCAGTACAAGGTATTTTGGTGTTTGTCTTTGAACAGAATTATGCTGTATGTCCTAAAGTACCAGTTGAGCAAATAAATTCAAATGGTAAAACCCAATGTACTGTGTTGTATAAAGATATTAAATGTTGCCAGGCCTATGCTCATGAGAAATTCCTCTTAGAATTAGTGTATGAAAATTGGAGTTTTTGGCTTAACGCTACTTATATTTTTTATTTATATATTTATTTCCAGGAATCTTCATTCTTGAAATATTTAAGTACTAAAAATACTGGGAAAGAAATAGCACACATGAAAATGCAAACTTAAGGTGAGGCTCTGTGATAGTGTTCATTGTTAACTTGATTAAATCTAGAACCACCTGGAGGAAGGTCCTCTTTGCAAGCTTCTGGGAATATTTTGTGTGGGGCCCCCTGAGCTTTTGTACAAAGCAATTGGGCGTAATGCATTTTGGAAACAACAACAACAACAGAAAAGACTGCATCAAAGAACTGACTGAAACAATGAACTTCTGCTCAAAACAGTCAACTCCCTATGGAAAATATTGAGAAAGACTAAGAGATGAAAAGCATGTTTGGCAGAATGCATGAGCTCTGGCAGGGTAGGGGGAATGGGCGGGAACACGGGTCTAGATTTGTTAAAAATAAATAAATAAAAAAAAAAAGAAAAAATATGCTAATCTAAAAAAATAAAATAAAATAAAATAAAATAAAATAAAATAAAATAAGAAGATCAGAAACAGTGGCTACATTTTACCCAGGTTTGGTTGTGGAGTGAATAAACAGGAGGAAATTGATGGGGAGGTACACGTTTGTTGTTCTCCTTTTTTTTTTTTTTTTTTCCAGCTCCTCACATTCCTGAAACTGTGTGGTAAAATAAGCCAATTATCTCTTAATTAACTTGGGATATTTTATCACAACAAAAGGAAAAGAAACATTGGAGATAATGTGGAGCTTTTAAAAATATACACACTCTATTTCTAGTAATAATATTAGTTATATCAAGTACTCCCTAATCCTCCCATAGATAATTGAGCAAATAATCTCACCATGTAGCCTATCGTAAGCACCTACGTTAATATTCTTAAGTAACATGTCTTATTAATGTCTTCATTTAATTTCATTGTTCAGATGCTTTTCCAACCAGTTGAACTAATATATGACTAAGATCTGTTTAACTAATGCATCCTATACAGCAGTATTTCATAGTTTTTATAAAATTTTACAGTGTTAAACTAAACTCATACGCTGAAGACATAAATGTACTCTCCCCCTATGTTTCTTTCATTTTATAAGTTATGTAACTTTGCCAAGTACAGTCTTAAATGCTTGTATTTTTATTTATCAGCTTGCATTTATGTGTAGTTTCATTAGGGAATATCTTTTTTATTATTTTATTTATTTCTGTATGTTTATGAATATACTGTCTGCATGCAGGTTTGTGCACCCGTGTCATGCAATGCCGCGGAGGTCAGAAGAGGGCATCGGATTCCCCTGGAACTGGAGTTCTCCTGGAATTGGAGTTTCAGACGGTTCTCGGCCGCCATGTGGGTGCTGGGGATCAAACCCGGGTTCTCTGCAAGAGCACTCGGCGCTCTTAACGGCTAGGCCATCTCTCCAGCCCAACATTAGGGAATATCTTACGTTCCAAGTGAAACCAAGTATCTTTATGTTATGCATATTATGAAACGAATGTAGAATTATGTTAGTCTATCATGTGAATAATATTTACATTTATTGAATATGATAATATCTATGAAAAAAATTATGCGAGGATTTTATGAAATTTAAATAACTGAATCCAACTATGAGCAGGTACAAGAGGAAGGAAAGGCGGTACAAAGGGGACCATGAAAAGACCTAGAGGGGACCATGAAAAGACCTAGAGGGGGCTGGAGAGATGGCCTAGCGGTTAAGAGCGCCGACCGCTCTTACAGAGGACCCGGGTTCGATCCCCAGCACCCACATGGCAGCTGAGAACCGTCTGAAACTACAATTCCAGGAGAACTCCAGTTCCAGGGGAATCCGACACCCTCTTCTGACCTTCGCAGCATTGCACGACACGGGTGCACAAACTTGCATACAGACAGTACATTCATACACATATGGAAATAAATAAAATTAATAAAAATTAAAAAATTAATTAATTAAAAAAAAGAAAATATCTAGAGGACCTGCCTTCAGCAATGCCTGCCTCTGCTGTACACACACCTTCTGGATGAAAGTCTTAAATGTGTAGCGTATATTACTAATTCTATATTTTATATTACCATATTACCTTGGTTTAAGGTTAATATGTTTTACAGATTAAGAAATGTAATTATAGAAATTTAGGGATATTTTATATAGTATTGAATTTAGAAAATACTGAATCACAACCCAAATTTGAAGACTGATTTTGTGGACATTAAGTTCGATAATACAGAAAACAGAAAAAACAGGAAAGAAGAGTTATATGATACTCCTTTACTTCTGTCAAGCCATTTTTAATTCCATTCACTTAAGACTCATAACAATATCTGAAAGACCTAGTCAAAGCCAGGGATTCTCTCTCTCTCTCTCTCTCTCTCTCTCTCTCTCTCTCTCTCTCTCTCTCTCTCTCTTTCTCTCTTCACTTGACATATACACTCTAGACTACAGGAAATACATGATATGCCTTTATACTTACCTAGTATAGACAAAATACCAATAAAAATTATTCTACCCAATTGAGCATGTGGAGTCTGGTCATACACTGGTTATTCCCACATGATCTAGACTCTGGTGATAATTTAGGCTTTGTGAGTAAAAACGTACAATGTCTTGCACTGAGGAAGGGCATGAACTTCTAGTGAACTTTAAGACATTTAAGTTCCTGTGGGACCTAGGGTTATTCTTATAATCTTCTTAAAGATATGTGTAATATCTGTAAGTCATATATATGTCTTTCTTCCCCAACATATTACCTTACCAATCATTGCTAAATAAGATTATCCTAAAATAAAATACAGAAAAAATATGTCATAAACTTCACATCAGTCATCTAGATATTTTTTTCATGTCTTTTAATCCTTTACTTGCTGAATGAAATGTAGTCAGCAATTGCCCTGTGCCCCTTGACTCTGTTATTGGGTACTTTCTAGAATTTTGGCAAATTGGAAATAAAATTTGGAAAATATCCAAAAATAAGCTATTATCTTTCGGATATTTGCAGCATGATTTCAGTTGGGAAACCAAAATATTTTCTCAGCACCTAGCTCTTCAGTGAAATGAATGCATGCCACATACCCCATCCAAAAAAAATCCTTTATGTTTAGAAATTGTCCTCATAACGATACCAACATAGAAAAATAGCTACATGAACTTTTCTCATGAATGTATGATTTACAGTATTTGTTTCCTTTTTTGAGCAAAAATGAAAATAACTAAAATCTGTTGCATATAGAGCAACCAATGTTTTATTGTGGATTTGATAGCAACATATTTTAAAAGTTAATAAAACTCATTTTTCCCAGTGAAGAACATCTTAAATATTTACTTCATTATAGGACTACATGAATATAAAAGCTCATAAGACTGCTAATTAAAATGTGTTAACAATAGCTTAAATAATATGCTTAATGATTTTTTGCTTTGCTCATCTGACATTCTGTATTGTTAATAGTATAAAATTAATTTCCTAAAACCTAAGTACATTTTAATTAAAAATCATTAGGCAACATCAGATAATAACTATATCAATTTTATGTGACTGTGTATCATAACATTTAATTTGTGCTCTGTAAATTATAGTTCTATGATAAAAGGATATTTAATAATGCACTAGATATTTGAAGGATTTTCAAAAATAGAGGTCAATATTTTTAAACATTATTTTTTTATAATTGACAACTGTTCAATAGGGCTGTCTTCTCCAAAATATGCATGTCATCCCAGCAGTTGGTGGGCAATGCTGTGCTTTTTAATCATTCCTGGAAGTGCTTGAACACTTATGGGAATGATAGTGCTGTGTCATTCTAAATTGATTGAATCTGTGACATGTTCCTGGAAGTCACTTCATGGTACACTATTATACAAAAGATGAGAGAAAATTACTATAGCAGAAAGGGAAAGAAAAGCTCTATGTACTGAACAACAGATATCATTTCAAATATATTAAAGGATGTCATTTATTTCTGCCTCATTGAAACCTCCTTTCTTTGTATCAGTATTACTAAGGTGTATCCATTATAGGAAGAACTGCCTTTAAGAATTGTGTGTTAGATACAATGTCCAAGAAATACCCATCCCTGTCATGAAGCTAAAATAATCATATTTGAACATATTTTTAAGCATTGTTATATCCATATATCACACATTAATGCAAATCAGCACACACACACAACGAGAGAGAGAGAGAGAGAGAGAGAGAGAGAGAGAGAGAGAGAGAATGAATTTTTTGGGTTTGCTGGAGAGATGGCATAGTGATTAGGGTCACACGGTGTTCTTGAAAAAGACCCAAGTTCAGCATATACCACCCCCATTGTGTGGCTCACAACACCTTTATCTCTAGCTCAAGGAGATCTGTCAATCTCTTCTGGCCTCTGTGGATACTGCACTCATGTGCAAAAATGCACAGACATGCACAACTAATAATAAATCTTACAAAAAGAAATGAATTTTTTGAAAATTCATTGCTTCACTTTATGCTCTGAAAAGTTATCTGAATTATTTTATTTACTTTAGGTTTTACGTAACTAATGTTGGAGTTTTTTTAATTTCCAAATTTAATGGAGCATAGATTTTATTTTATTTTTTTCACATAAATTTATTTTTATTTTTTTATCAAATCTAGACCCGTGTCCCCCCCCATGCCCCCACCCCACCAGAGCTCATGCATTCTGCCAAACATGCTTTTCATCTCTTTCTCAGTCTTTCTCAATATTCTCCATGAGGAAGTTAACAGTTTTGAGCAGAAGTTCACTGTTTCAGTCAGTTCTTCGATGCAGTCTTTTCTGATGTTGTTGTTTCCAATATGCATCACTCCCAACTGCTTTGGACAAAAGCTCAAGGGGCCATGCACAAGAAATACTTACAACTAGGTAATTGGCACTAGCATCCACAGATGAGGGATACTATTCTTCATTTGTTTTTCTGGGACTGTGTTACTTCCCTCAGCATGATGTCCTCTAGCTCCAGCCATTTTCCTGCAAAGCTCATGATGTTGCCTTTCTTTTTTT
>VZQC01005595.1:2012773-2093917 GCA_009823505.1 Rhizomys pruinosus
GAGCTGTTTACCTGGCCTGGCGCGTTATGGCGTCTCCCCTGCGACCCCGGTTCCCGCCCACAAGTCCAGCAGGGACCAGAGCAGAGGGAAACGCGACCCTGCTCACCCGAGCGCGGTCCCTCTGGGCCGGGGACCCCGTAGACGGGTTCACAGCGAGACCCTCTCCCAGCTGCCCCCCGCCAGACCCCGCCTAGAGCTCAGGAGCTGTTTACCTGGCCGGGCGCGTTATGGCCTGTTGCCTTTCTTTACTGCTGCATAGAACTCCATTGTGTTGATGTAAAACATTTTCTCTATCCACTCATCAGTTGAGGGGCATTTGGGTTGGTTCCAGCTCCTTGCTATTGTGAAGAGAGCTGAAATAAACATGGCTGTTCATGTATCTCTGTGGTGGGGTGAGTCTTGAGGGTACATGCCCAGAAGTGGTATGGCTGGGTCGGGTGGCAAGCTCATTCCAAGTCTTCCAAGGGTTCTCCACACTGCTTTCCATAGTGGCTGTATGAGTTTACATTAAAAGCATTGATTTCCAGGATATATTAACTCCTCAAAAAACAAAGAAAAAAGAAAACAAATGACCCACTCAATAGATGGTGCAAAGAACTGAACAGAGACTTCACAAGTGAGGAATTAGAGATGGCTGAGAAACACCTTAAGAAGTGTTCAAAATCACAAATCATTAAGGAAATGCAAATGAAAACCACTTTAAGATATCATCTTACTCCAATAAGACTGGCTAGGATCAAGAAAACAAATGATACCAAGTGCTGGAGAGGTTGTGGGGAAAGAGGAACACTCATCCAATGTTAGAGTTTTATAAATATTTTAGGTAGCAAAAAAAATTACCTACATTTGGAAAAAGTAGGTAAATTTTTAATCTATGTATAGTGTGTTTGGAAAAAAATGGCTGAAAAGATACTTATATACTAATTATTTTATATAACTCATAAATTCAATTTCTGATCTAGCTGCAGTACACAAGGAAAATAGTTCAAAAATTTTAATAGACTATATAAACAAGACTTTTGTTTAAAGATATAATGAATTATAGATTTTCATATTTTATTTCATGATTCTGCATTTGTCTTGTCTGCTCTAGATTTAATATATTCCTGAAGATAAGAATTTTTTCTGTGAAAACTACATTTTGGGTGTGAAATAAAAACCAATGTCCCATTTAATATTATCAAATCACTATTGGTTGAATAATTTCTTTCTGTTTCTAATTTTGCTTTTCTTGCCTTGCCCAATGACTGGTTGTTTAACACAAAATGATCTTCAGAAGTAATTGAGGAGTGGTTCTTGTAAAATAAAAGTCTGCATTATTTTCCACAAAATTGTTTCATTCACTGCCCCATTATGAGGCTGTAAGTTCTAAGCAGTGCTTTCACTGAGAACCCATCTTCTGCTTCCCCAGGAGAGCCAACAGAAATATTTTTACTAAGGCTGACTTTGACTGTCAGCCTTCACATTCGTAGGCCACAGACACTTTCATCTCCTCCTGGAAATTTAGTGAGTGACATCACAGAACTTCACACCCTATGTTCTCAAACTTATCTGTGAACACATGCTTTACTTTTTTCCTGTGATTTAACCTTGAATTACTTGTAGGAGCTTCTTTCATTATCATTGTTGACAGATTCACTTTCTTATTTAAATTACTCAAGACTTTACATTCCTATTTGCTACAATCAGTTTATATTCCCTGACATAGTACTCCATTGTGTAGATGTACCACATTTTTGTCATCCACTAGTCAGTTGAGGGTCATTTGGGTTGGTTCCAGCTCTTTGCTATTGTTATGAAAGCTGCAATAAACAAGGATGTACATTTATCTTTGCAGTAGGATGAGTCTTGTGGGTTTATACCCAGGAGTGGTATGGTTGGGTCAGGTGGTAGGCTCATTTTGTGTCTTTTAAGTGTTCTCCACACTGCTTTCCATAATGGTTTTCCAAGTTTACATTCCCACCAGCAGTGGATGAGTCTTCCCCTTTCCCTGCAACTTCTCTCTCCAGCATTTAGTGTCTTTTGTTTTCTTGAACTTAGCCAGTCATATCAGTGTGGGATGATATCTGAGAGTGGTATTAATTTGAATTTCCTTAATTATTAATGATGTTGAACACTTTTTAAGATGGTTCTCAACCACCTTTAATTCCTCACTAGTGAAGTCTCTGTTCAGCTCTTTACTCCCTCTTTTGCGTAGGTCATTTTTTTGCTTACTTCTTTTTTTTGTGTGTAGTCTATGTGCTTTGGACATTAATGCTCTGTCCGATGTATCACTGGTGAAGATTTCCTCCCACTCTGTGGGTTTATGTCTTTCTAATCAGCCTCCTTTGCTCAGAAGCAATGTTTACACCTGTTTTAATGGCATTTACTTTATCATAGTACCTGCTACCACTGTTCTAAATCACTATCTCAGTGAATGATCCAAGCAGCCTCTAGACTTCACTTTCCTTGTTTTTACTTTCATTTTTCTCTTTCATCTACATTACGCTTCTAAAATGTCACTCTAAACTTGTCATTGTAATAAATGTAGCACATCTCATGCATTTTTTTTATTCTAAAATTTTGTGGCCTCAAGAATAATAATAGTGTATAATTTAAGAAACATTTTGGAATGAAGTTGAAAGTTCTTCTAAGAGGCAGATTTACTGTTTCTTTTTTTTTAATTTTCAAATTTGCGTGTCTTGGCTTGGTCCAGAAGACTTCTGTTGCATCACCTGTTCAGTAGGTCATTGTTGCAATTTGACTACTACATATGTAAATTTTTATTATAAAATCCATCAATGGCCTCCAGAAAATGTCATAATGATAGCATAATGCAGGAAATATTTTTAATACAAAACTTTTATTCATGTTTTGTGTATTTCATAGATACTTTTTCAGTTCAATTTAGACATAGTCCCCTTTCCCTTACCCCTACCCCACCCCAGTTCATGCATTCTGCCATGTATTTCCTGTATCTTTCTCTCAGTCTTTTTAAAGATTTTCTCTGTAGAGGTTTATTGCTTTGGGCAGAATTTAACTGTATCACTCCATTCTTTGACCCAGGCCTTATGTTGTTGTTCACTCCCATGTGTATTGCTCCAAAATATGCCTAAATACACATGATATATGTACCTGAATTATGTCCCCTGGGAATAAACTGTATGTTAACTCTGAAATGTTTAGTAACTCACATTTTCCCTTTAATTTTATATTACTCTAAATTATGAATACATACATTCCACCCATATATTTTACTATGTATGAAAATAAGTGGTAAGTTAACTCTAGGGTCCATTATGAGTTTTGCATTATAACATCATAGTTGCTTTCAGATAGACAGAAATATAGCAATAACATAACTCAGCTTGCCTTCCAACTGGGGATTTGGTGCTAGCATCACAAATGAGGTATACTATTTCCTGTTTGTTTTTCTGGGACTGTGTTACTTCAATTAGTATAATGGCTTTGAGTTCCATCCACTTACCTGCAAATTTCATGTCCTTATCCTTCTTTACGGCTACATAGAACTGCATTGAGTACATGTACCACATTTTTGTTATGTACTCTTATCTACTGTCATCTACTTTTGTTGAGGGGCATTTGGGTTGGTTTCATCTTTTTGCTATTGTGAAGAGAGCTGCAAACATAGATGTGCATGTATCTTTGTGGTAGGATGAGTCTTGTGGTTATATACCCAGGAGTGGTATGGTTGGGTCAGGTGGTAGGATCATTTTGAGTCTTCTAAGGGTTCTCCACACAGCTTTCTGTAAAGTTCGAGAGGGAATTGGACTGAAGTGAAAATTCCTCAATATAATCAAAGCCATAAACAACAAACCCACTGCCAAAATCATCCTAAATGGAGTGAAATTAGAAGCATTCCCCTTAAAGATGGGAACCCAGCAAGGCTGCCCTCTATTACCACTCCTCTTCAATATAGTATTTGAAATGCAAGCTGGGGCAATAAGGCAAGGAAGCAAAATTAAAGGAGTACTAGTTAGAAAAGAGGAAGTCAAACTATCCCTTTTTTTCAGATGATATGATAGTTTACCTGAGAGATGCTAAAAACTCCAGCAGAAAACTCCTAGAAACAAGAGTTTCAGTAAAGTGGCAGGATACAAAATTAACCTAGAAAAATAAGTAGCTTTTCTTTACACCAACAGCAAGCAACTGGAAAAGGAATATAAAGAGACCTTTCCAACCACAATAGCCATAAAAAAAAAGAAAATACCTGGAACAGACCTAAGCACAGACACCAAAGACCTCTTTTACAATAATTTTAAAGCCCTGAAGAAGGAGATTGAAAATAACATCAGAAGATAGAAAGACCTCCCATGCTCATGGATTGAAAAAAATTAATATAGTAAAAATGTCCATTCTACCCAAATTAATATACAGATTCAGTGCAATCCCATTCAAAATTCCCATGAGCTTCTTCACAGACTTGGAGCAAAAAATCCTTAGCTAAAGCAACCCTAAGTTAAAGTATAATACATGGGGGATTACTTTACCAGACTTCAAGCTATATTATAGGACTATAGTAATAAAGACAGCCTGGTACTGGCACAAAAACAGACCCATTGACCAATGGGAAAAAATCAAAGATCCAAACTAGAGGTCATACAATTTCAGCCATCTCATATTGGACAAAGGGACCAAAAAACTTAATGGAGGAAAGATAGCATCTTCATAAAGTGGTGTTGTCAAATCTGTATCACCATTTATTTTTCATTTTTTTTATTTTTATTGATGCTTTGTGTATTTCATACATCATTTTCCAATTCAGTTCAGGGATATACCCCTTCCCTTCCCCCCACCCCACCCCTACCCATCCCAGATCATGCATTCTGCCGTAACTTTTCTGCATCTTTCTCTGTTTTTTTGTTTTGTTTTGTTTTCATTTTTTTTAACAATAGGAGATAATTTGTGAGTACAAGCATCCTTCATGTAAAACCAATTTGCAAGCAGTTGTGCCCAAACCCACACAGCTCATGGATCCCACCATCCAGCAGTGCGGGCTTGTATGTTCAATCAAGTTGATCAAATGAGTATCCAGTCTATATTATTGTAGTTTCACCATTCACCCCAATTGCAGCCCTTACATTCTACCACGCCCCCTCTTCCGCAGATTGTTCCCTAGGCTTAGAAAAGGGGCACAGGTGGATGAGAAGCAAAACAGTCTACTTTCTCTGAAGCTATTGTCTTGGTCTCTAGTCAATTCTGGCTGTTTTCTTTCATGGGCTGACAGAAGGTCTAGGCATAACCTTTCGAACCTACTAATGAAGCACACACAATTAGATATATAGGTATTTAAACAGTACTAATTGTTATGGTAGGTTATTTTGGTATAGACACAGATGTTTGGATGGTATGTTAATCCATGAATTACATTTTCTTCTGTTAAGTATGACAGGGTCTTCATGTGGTTTATAACATCTTGTAACCATTAGAGGATGTAAGCTTGTGGCATCAGCCATGGGTTATTCCTCCAAGGGGAGAGCTAATAGCCAATTAGATTTGGGATATACAGACATATGGCTGCCACTGCTGCACAGTATTTCCAGGCAGGTGAGGTGTAGCTGGTGCTGACGGAGGAGTCTTGCTTGACTCAAGGAGACCTATATTTGCTTTATTGGATTAGTAACACTAATGGTATTTAGTAACACTTTGGTAACACTCTCTGGTATTCCAGAGACCATCTGTAAACTTGCAAGTGCGGTCTCCATACATCTTTCCCATGTTATATCAGGTCTTCAACAGCAGGGCCTTATTGCCTCTCTTCCTGCAGATATCCCAGTTTGGAGGCAAGGAGCCTTTACCTTTTGTGGGGGCATGGATGCCCTGGCTAACATCTCCTTGGTAGAATAATCCATTGTTGATGTCAGAGCTCCTGTATTATATATTTTGCTTAAGTGCACAGCTTAAGGAGACTTTAGCATTATATTTGGTTCTGAATAGAGAATAATCCTTTTCACAGTTTCTATGTCCATTAGTCAATTAAAGAAGGCAGTTTTACCGATTTTAAAAGAGAATACGAAGTCCCTGCCATACTTAACAGAAGAAAATGTAAATCATGAATTAACATACCATCCAAACATCAGTGTCTATACCAAAGAAACCTACCATAACAATTAGTACTGTTTAAATACCTATATATCTAATTGTGTGTGCTTCATTAGTAGGATCGAAAGGCTATATATTATACTGTTTAATACCTAAATATCTAATTGCATGTGCTTCATTAGTAGGATCGAAAGGTTATGCCTGGACAAGCTGGCAGCCCATGAAAGAAAACAGCCAGAACTGACTAGAGACCAAGACATCAGCTCCAGAGAGAGTAGAGTGTTTTGCTTCTCATCCACCTGTGCCCCTTTTCTAAGCCTAGGGAACAATCTGTGGAAGAGGGGGTGTGGTAGAATGTAAGGGCTTTGATTGAGGTTAATGGTGAAACTACAACAATATAGACTGGACACTCATTTGGTCAACTTGATTGAACATACAAGCCCCCCCTGCTGGATGGTGGGACCCATGAGCTGTGTGGGTTGGGGACAACTGCTTGCAAATTGGTTTTACATGAAGGATGCTTGTACTCACAAATTATCACTTATTGTTAAAAAAAATGAAAACAAAACAAAACAAAAAAGCAGAGAAAGATGCAGAAAACTTACAGCAGATTGCATGATCTGGGATGGGTAGGGGTGGGATGGGGGAAGGGAAGGGGATATATGCCTGAACTGAATTGGAAAATGATGTATGAAATACACAAACCATCAATAAAAAAAATAAAAAAAGAGAATACCTCTAAAACAGCTGGCTCCAATCTACAGCTGGAGAACGACCTCATCATCATCGTATTTCTCCTTACTCTATGGTGGGAGTTAAGAATGTTTTAATACAAGAGACTGTATCACCATTTTTATAAGATCAAAATGAAACCCCTACCTCTCACCCTGTATAAAAAGCAAACCTATGTGGATCACAGATCTCAAAGTGAAACCTGAAACTCTGAAGGTGATAGAAGGAAAAGTTGCCAAACTTGGCTTTTAATTATAAGGAAAAAATCATGTGATAACATTTTAATTTGTATCTTTCAGAAATAAATTAGAAACATTGCAGCACATATACTTTCTTTTTTAATTTTTTAATTTATTTATTTTTGTATGTGTATGAATGTACTGTCTGCATGCAGGTCTGTGCACTCGTGTCCTGCAATGCCGCGGAGGTCAGAAGAGGGTCTCAGATTCCCCTGGAACTGGAGTTCTCTTGGAATTGGAGTTACAGACGGTTCTTAGCTGCCATGTGGGTGCTGGGGATCGAACCTGGGTCCTCTGCAAGAGCAGTCGGTGCTCTTAACCGCTAGGCTATCTCTCCAGCCCGCACATATACTTTCAACATGTTTTTGTACAAAAGGTACCTATTAGAATTGGCATATATTTTCCTTGTGTATTTTATCCCAGAATAAAACAAATGCCAGCAGAGAGGTTGACCCATCTGAACTTTAAAGAAAGAGGAACCTCAGACTGCCTGAGTCATAGACACTGAGCATCTCTCTAAATAATATTGGGGTTAACTTTATAAGGGGCCCTAATGAAGTTTACCTTCCAGATACTGAGAAACCTTCCTACCTCTCCCCTTTATAGGAAAAAGAAAACGTTATGGTAATGAAACCACTCCCTAACTGTAAACTAGAGCCAACTGTTACAGTGGTAATTTCTTATAAAACAAGCATAATTTATTAATTGATTGATAGGCATAGGAACTGTGAAAGGATATTTCTCTATCTACAGCCAAATTCAATAGTAAAGTGTTTATAAGTTGTGTAATTAAGCAAAATATATTACTACAGGAAAGCTCTGACATCGGCAATGAATTATTCTGCCTAGGAGATGTTGGCTAGGGCTAGGGTACTCAACCCCCCCCCAAATTATAAAGGCCTTTTGCCCAAATGGGATATATGCAAGGAGAAAGGCAGAGTAAGTCCCTGTTGTCGAAGACCTTGTGTGAGCATGAAAAATGTTATGAGACGTCACTTGCTAGATAAACTGGCCTCTGAAATGCCAGGACATTACCAAAGGCCACTAGCAATACAGCAAAATATTGTCTCCCTGAGACAAGCAAGACTCCTCCATTAATATATCAGCTACACCTCACAGCCTGGAAATACTGTGCAATGGCAGCCATATGTCTATATTTATCCCAAATCTATTTGGCTATTAGCTCTCTCTTGGAGGAATAACTCACAGCGGATGCCAACAACTTATGTCCTCTAGTCGTTGGAGATGTTATTAGCACATAAAACTTGTCACCCTTTATAGAGAACCACAAGTTTGTGGATTAGCATACCATCCAAGCATCTTGTGTCTATCTCACAGCTTAGCTTGCATGATAATTAGTATGCTTAAATGACTGTACATCCAATAGCTGTGCTTTGTTAGTATGACTAAAAAGGGTGTTCACTGGAAAAGTTCACCCATAAGGGAAACAACCTGAACAGGTCTGTCCAAAATGACAACTCCAAGAAATTAGACTGTTTTTCTTTCACTCACTGTGGCCCTTTCCCAAAGCCCAGGAACAAAACTGTGGAATAGGAGGCATGGTAGATTGTAAGGGCTGCAGAGAGTAGGGGTGATCATGAGACTACAGGAATATAGTCTGGACTCCTAAATGTATGGACATGCCTGTGCATACAAGCTTCTCCAACTGGACTATGGGAACATTGGGTTGTTCAAAATTTGGACATAGATACTTGCAAAATGCACCAATTACCTAATTGTATGACATACTGAGTAACATCAATGTTATCTGCAAACAACTGTGTCATTATATTGTAGAATCCCTTAAAAATAAAAAAATTAAAAAAAATTTAAAAAAGTTAATAAAGTACATTCTTATTTCCTAGATTTTAATTCATTGTTCTATACTTTATTCCATATCTTAGCCATACCATTTGCATTAGTCCACATATCTATGCTATCTTCCACCGTAGAAAACAAATATGAAAAAAACAAGTAAGTATGAAAAATCAATTTTCCTTAGATTAACTTGTCCTCCCAAGCTTTCCTAGAATTCTCTCATTTCAAAAGTAATTATACTAGCAGTATATTCCAGGACATTATTTCATTAATTTCCATTATTGGTGAATTTCATTCTGTTATCCCCAGAACTTTCAAATCAACTCCCAAGAAGATCATTTATGACCTCCGTATTATTATACTATTGATTATTCCATGGTCCAAGATTCATTTAAATGATCAACAACATTTATGTGATTGGTCCATGCTTTGAAAAATCTTCTCATTAAATTGTGCAGCAAGAATTAAGTGCTTTCCTCTTAGTTCTTAGTCTTCTCTAATGAATCTGTATTTTTACAGTTTGTATATTGTGAAGAGTGCAGTCAATCCTCAGTGATCTTCCTCATATTTGTGCTATGTATACAGAAAAATTCAGTTTACTTTCACCACATTAAATCTTTCCATGGTCGGAGATTAATATATTATATATATATATATAATATATATATATATATATATATAGTATTGTTTTCAGGTCCCCCTTCACTGTAAAATAATATTGGAAATGTTTTCATCCTGAGAAGTCCATTTTAACCACTGTCCAATTCATCTTTGATGATACTAACAATATTTCCCAGATTCACTTACTGCACGTCTTCCTGTAAATTTCTGTCAATGCTAGGCAGTAGCAGGAGATAAGAACTTTATATATATATATATATATATATTGTTTTCAGGTCCCCCTTCATCTGTAAGAATATATGAAATGTTATCATCCTAGAAGTCCATTTTAACCACTGTCCAATTCATCTTTGATGATACTAACAATATTTCCCAGATTCACTTACTGCACGTCTTCCTGTAAATTTCTGTCAATGCTAGGCAGTAGCAGGAGATAAGAACTTGGCAGGAGTTATAAAATATTTTGCAGCTTGAGAGTTTATTTGGCAATGATGGCTGCAGTACTGGTAGATGTGGAAGTATTTAACATGGAAAGCAGGCATGGCAGTGGAAATAGCAATACTCTGGGCTGGTAGCCATTACAGCTCCATCGGAGACTCAGTAGTGATAACCCACTTGCTTTTGGCTGTTCAAATGCAGCTGGAGAGGTCTCTATAGGAAAAATATTTCAGACTTAAAGCAAACCATTCTCTCCTATGCCATGTTCTGATAGCTAGTAAATTCTTGAGGTTATTCATCATTTAGGGATCTCATCTACTCACATTGCTTCCAAAGTTCTTTGTTAAGCATTCTCTAAGTTAAGCTAAATCATCTACAGATTAATTTCTGTTCACATGATTATACTGTACTAAGTCAGAAGGACTATGTAGAAACACATGATGCGAAGTTAATTGATTGAAATGGTAAAGCTTGAAAACTAATGACATCTATATTTATAGAAAATAAAACTAAAACAGAGATCATAGATGTCAGGTGGAAGTTGTGATGACTGATAACTTCGATCTTAATTTTTTTTTTGAGTAGGAGCAAATTTTGCTTTGAACGAATTCACTGTATTAATTTAGAAGAGGGGTAGTTACTAAATTTTCCTGGCTCATGAAAGTGATGTTAAGTATCAATGAAATCTTTTCTCTCTCAACTCCAAATCTATTATTTTTTCAGACAGTGTTTTTCCCTGTAGCCCCAGCTGGCTTAAAACTTTAGTTTAACCCATTTAGTTAAACCCATTAGTTTTTGGTTTTCTGGGGCTGTGTTACTTCACTTAGCATAACATCTTCTAGTTCCATCCATTTACCTGCAAAGTTCATGATGTCATCTTTCTTTACCATGGCATAGAATTCCATTGTGCAGATGTACCACATTTTCATTATCCACTCATTGGCTGGGGGCATTTGGATTGGTTTCAGCTCTTTGCTATTGTGAAGAGAGCTGCAATAAACATGGATTTGCATGTATCTCTGTGGTAGGATGAGTCTTGTGGGTATATACCCAGGACTATCTGAATGTGAGAGGGTGGAAAAAATATTTCAAGCAAATGGCATAAGAAGCAAGCAAGAGTTGCTACTCTAATATCAAACAAAATAAACTTCAAACTAAAGCTAATCAAAATACATGAAGAGAGTCACTACATTTTTATCAATGGAACAATTAACCAAGAAGTAATCATGTAATCATGTAATCATGAATATGATTGTTTTTAAAGTTCAGGGTACCAAACTCTTGTGCACCAAACTTTATAAAAACAATTCTACAAGACTTTAAAGCATACATTAATCTCAACACACTATTAGTAAGGGACTTCTATACCCCACTGTGTCCATTAGATAGGTCAACTGGACAAATAATAAACAAAGTGACATCTGAACTGAACAATATGATACATGAAATCTACCTAACAGTCATCTACTGAATATGCCATCTAAGAAGCAAAGAATATACCTACTATTCAGCACCCCATGGTACTTTCTCCAAAATTGACCAAATACTGGGCACAGAATAAGACATCAACAAATAAAAAAAAAATTGAAGTAATTCTATCCATTCTATCAGACCACAATGCAATAGAGCTTGATATCAACACCAGATGTACACCTAGTAATGACATGAACTAATGGTGATTAAACAAAACACTTTTCAATAATGAATGGGTCAAAGATTTTGAGAAAGAAATAAAAGTATTCCTGAAATTAAACTAAGAGGACAGTACAACACAACAAACCTTTGGGAGATACTTTAAAAGCAGTCTGAAGAGGTAAATTTATCAGGAGAGTTGGAGTCCCAACTCGCTGGACTCCATTTGCTACTCTTGCCTTTCACCTCCCCAGGTTGAGTGGTAGTGAACATTTATATGCACATTTCTTTTCATTCATTTCCAAATCTTTAAAAAAAAGAAATTTTAGGTTGAGGGGAGTGAGAAAGGCAGGAAGGGGATAAGGGAGCACAGTACCTGAAGAGCAGGAGGAGGTGGAGATGAAGAAGAAGATTAACTAGGAGTTAAAGAATGGAGCCCCTGAAGAGGTGACAGAGTTAGTCCTTGATAATTGCTTGTGTATCAATGGAGAAATCGAAGGCCTGAATGATACTTTTAAAGAACTTGAGTTTCTTAGTATGGCTAATATGGAGTTAAGTTCACTGGTCCGGCTTCCCAGCTTGAATAAACTTTACAAGTTAGAACTTAGTGACAATATAATTTCCAGAGGCTTGGAAGTCCTGGCAGAAAAATGGCCAAATCTTACTTACCTCAATCTGAGTGGAAACAAAATCAGAGATCTCAGTACAGTAGAAGCCCTGAAAAATCTTAAAAATTTGAAAAGTCTTGACTTGAGATCACAAACTTCGAAGATTACAGAGAAAGTACTTTTCTCGCCAATTTTTTAAATTTTATTTATTTCCGTATGTGTATGAATGTACTGTCTGCATGCAGGTCTGTGCACCCATGACGTGCAACGCCGCGGAGGTCAGAAGAGGGTCTCGGATTCCCCTGGAACTGGAGCTCTCCTGGAATTGGAGTTTCAAACGGCTCTCGGCCGCCATGTGGGTGCTGGGGATTGAACCCGGGTCCTCTGCAAGAGCGGTCGGCACTCTTAACCGCTAGGCCATCTCTCCAACCCATAAGCTTTGTGCATTTCATACAAATTTTCCAATCAAGTCAAGACCCATTCCTTGCCCCCTCCATCCCACCAGAACTCATGCATTCTGTCAAACATGATTTTCATCTTTTTCTCATCTCCTTTAAACTTTTTGATGCAGAAGTTTACTGTTTTGAGCAGAAGTTCACCATTTTAGTCAGTTCTTTGACCCAGTCTGTTGTCGTTGTTGTTGTTATTGTTCCTTCCAATCTGCATCACTCCAAAATGTGCATAATATGCATGCCACATATATCTTTTAGCATCTTCAGCTTATGATTTCTTTCTTTTTTTTAAATTAGGCTGAAAGAGGTCATGTTTGAAGGTTCCTTCTTAGCAAGTCCAAGCAACCATCAGTCCTGCCTTTGTGCTCCACACTGGGGTTTTCCCTTCACATGGTCAACAAATGAGATCCAGTAAGCACCAGGTCCTGTCTTCATCCTCTTGTACTGGTATCCATGATACAGCCTGGATAGTCAAACAATGGCAAGCAATATTCTGAATAGGTTGAAACCCCATTAGTAGCTCAGTCCAGAAGCTGGATGTCTCAGCAGTCCCCATCTGACACTGAAGGTTTGGAAGATTATTGGAGAGACATGAGTCTTTAGTCCATATTGGAAGGTTGAAAAGCTGTATCTCATGTCTTTGCAGGATGGCAAAAGCAGTGGTAGCCTCCAGGAGAAAGGATTTTTGTACTGCTGCAGCAAATCACACACTTAGATGGATTTGATCAGGAGGATAACGAAGCACCAGACTTGGAAGAAGAGGATGATGAGGATGGAGATGAATAGGAAGAAGATGAGGAAGAAGATGAAGTTTGTCCACTTGAAGGATTTGAAGCATTTGAAGAGGAGGAGTGTGATGGTTAATCCTGGGTGTCAACTTGACTGGACAAAGGATGAACAAATAAGAGAAAAAGGATCTTCGGATTGGACTACCTCAAGCCAGATGGTCCACCCCAAATGTGGGCATTGCCTTGTGCATGCAGGCAGTATAAAAGACCACAGCAGAGGGAGCTCATCTCTTTTTTCCTGCGGCTTGCCTCTCTCCCACTGGTGAGTTTGTCTTGCGTGATCAACCCTTCAGATCCCAGCGTGTACTGAGACTGGCAGATCTGGAATCCATTGGGATTTCAGCACCAGATTGGGACTACTGAGACATCCAGCCTTGCAGACTGAGCAGTTCCCTGGATTCTCAGCCTCTCCAGGGTGGCACAGCTATTGTTGGACCCCTTGAGCTCTGTCACGTGAGCAAATCAATAAATTTGTATATAGCTATATATTCATTCTATTGATTCTGTTTCTTTAGAGAACACTGACTAATACAGATTGTGGTACCAGAAGTGGGGTGGAAGTGGGAGTGATTACACTCACTATCACCCCTAGTGATAGATGAAGATGAGAATGATGATGAAACAGGCTCAGAAAGTAGAAGAGGGAGAAGAGGAAGCAGGACTCTCCTACTCAATGAAAGAAGAAATTCAGGTTGAAGAAAATGATGATGATTATGTTAATGAACGGGAAGAAAAGGAGAGAGATGAAGAAGAATGGCTTCAGGGAGAGAAAAGGAAATGAGATGCTGAAGATGACGGAGAAGAAGAGGATGACTAGACCCCTCTCAACTCAGATTCCCTGGTGCTGCTGGGTGGAGGGCAGGGTGGTCACATCACCTATTCTTCCTGTATGAAGCTATCCCTCAGAAGATACTGTGTAGCTTTTTATAGGAAAAGCTTGGATTTATTATTTTTGCCTTATCATTCTGAATAAGATTTACTAGTCTGCTAATCAGAATGTATGTAGAAAATAATTTTCATTGATCCATTGTGAAATGTGTTAGCATTGTATTTTAAATCTTGCTTTTCTAATTCATGCTTATTGAATCAGATATTTTTAGACCACAATTAAAACATGATTGCTTAAGAAAAGAAAGAGCACAAATAAACACCTTAATATTGCAAATCAAGACACATGACAGACAGCAAAAAATGAATCCCAAACCCACCAGACAAGAAAAACTAAGAAAGTCAGATTAGAGGTTAATGAAAAAGAAACAAAGAAAACAACACAAAGAATCAATGAAGACTCTAAGAGCTAGTTCTTTGAAAGGATAAACAAGATAGACAGGCCCTTTTTCCACTTAACCAAAAGAAAGAAACAGCAGCTCTTAATCAACAAAATTAGAGATGAAAGGAGAAACAAAACAAGAGATAACAAAAGACCCAGAATATTATATAGTAATACTTTAAAAACCTATCCTCTATTAAATTTGTAAACCTAAGAGAAATGGATGAATTGCTGTAATCATGGGAATCACCAAACTTTAAACAAGAAGAACAACAGCTTAAATAGATCGATAATGTATAAGGAAATAGAGACAGTAGTATAAAACTTCCCAACTAAAAAAATCCTAGGCCCATGTGGATTTATGGCAGAATTCTATCAGATATTTAATGAGGACCTACAACCAAAATTACTTAAGTAAGTCAAAAGGATAGAAACAGAGGGAAATCACGAAAAGTCCTTCTATGAAGCCAGCATCACTTTAATACCAAGACCAGGCAAAGATACAAACAAAAAAGAATACTGTAGAACCATATCCTTAATGAATATGGATGTAAAAATTCTCAACAAAATACTTGTGAATCACATATAGGCACACATCAGCAAGTTCATCCACCATGATCAAGTCAGATTTATTCTCAAGTGATAGGTCAACATATGTAAATCAAGAAATGTCATAAATCATATAATTTCGACTCAAAGACACAATCCACATGGTCCTCTCAATTGATGCAGAAAAGGCCTTTGGTAAAATTTAACATGTATTTATCGTTAAATACCTAGGGAAGATTGGACTGGAAGGACCACACTTCAACATAATCAAAGCTATATACAACAAATGTGCAACCAACATCATTATAAATGGAGAAAAGCTAGAAGAGTTCCCCTTACATTCAGGGACCTGGCAATGCTGCCCACTATCTTTACTCCTTTTCAATATAGTGCTTTAAACTCTTGCTAGAGAACACAAGAGAAAGAAATCAAAAGGGTGCTAATTGAAAAATAAGAGGTCAAGCTATACTTTTTTGCAGTTGATATAATATTATACCTTTTTATAATTTTATAATATTATACCTTATTATAAGGGATGCCAAAAATTCCATCAGAAAACTCCTAGAAATGGATGAAAAATTTCAGTAATCTGCAAAAATATATGCCAATAACAAGCAATTGCAGAGAAGGACATGGAAACTCCATAAACAATAGCCTCAAAAATTAAAATATTTCAGAACAAATCTGACCAAAGACATTACAAATCTCTACAATGAAAATTTTAATTATTTGATGGAGATTGAGAAAGACAACCAGAATATGGAAGGCCCAACTATGCTTATTTAATGCAATCCCAATCAAAATCCCTTTGACTTTCTTCTCAGAATTAGAAAAAAAAATGAAACCTAAATTTCTTATTGAAACATAAATGACCCTAGATAGCTAAAGCTGGAGTGGGACTCACTGACCCAGATCTAAGAGAGATTGCTCTACTTCTGCCTCCAGAGTACTGGTGCAGGTGTGCATGTGCCAACCAACCTGACCTGTAATAAATAAATTCTCAAACACACTCTCAGTTCTTGGTGATTAATTGAGCTGTTTCTTCTCTTAAATCTTAAACAATTCATTATTTTTCTGGTATGTCTTAATGTGGTTTCTGTGGTCATATATATGTTTACATATCAGTGAGTGTATGTGTGTGTAGGTTTATGTGCAGTGTATGTGTACACAGAGGCATAAGTTAATTTTGGGTTCCTTCCTAAACTGTTCTCCTTACTGTGTTTATCAAGGAATCATCTGTTGGTGGACCCAGAGCAAACCACTTCTGGCTAGTCTAAATTATCCTGTGCATCACTTCTCTCTACCTCCAGAGTGCAGAATAACAGAGTATAACCAGGCCTGCTCAGTTTTCCTTATGAAGGTTCTGCAGCTCTGAGTTCAGGTAATCATTCTTGTACATCAAATATTTTATCTACCTTGAGGCATCTCCTGAGCTCAGTTATTCATTAAAAATACACACTGTGCTTATCAACAAATACTTGTTAATATACATATTTAATATTCTTTTGTATTTTCATCTAAATAGCAAATAGATACTGTTAAACTGGAGATATATTGGTGCATAAAGAATAATTGCTAAAGCAGTAATTTAATATTAGAACATTAGTTCATCTAATGGCACTATTGAATATAATAACACAAGCATGGATTATAAAGTAAACAAATACTTATTATAATGAATTTATTCTTGTCTTACATAGAAATCATTGAAACAGGCAAGAGAATAGATCAGTAACTTTTGATTTCTTTCATTGCTATGAAAAACATAAACACATTTCCTTTTTTGAGTAACATCTTTGAATAATGAAAATGTAACCAGAATTTAAAAAGAATACTTAAAAACAAAATATCTCTGCAGCAAAACCAAATATTTCCAGGTAAAATAAACAAAAAGAACATTATTCAAGAGGAATTGGTGAATTAAAAAAAAAAAGTACTCGGGGCTGGAGAGATGGCTCAAGTGTTATGAGGAGTGGCTGCTCTTGCAGAGGACCCAGGTTTGATTCCCAGAACCCACAGAGCAGCTCACAACTATTTGTAACTCCCGTTCCATAATCCACCAGCCTTTTCTCATCTCTTCAGGCAGTGATATGGATGAACTAACATACATGCAGAAGATACACTCATACACATAGAATAAAAATAAATAAAAATAGTTTTGAAAGCTCTAGAATAAGAATGGTGCAAGTTGTAACCATGAACAGTGTACAGAACACATCACATTTTCAGTTTTTCCTTCTACTATATAGTCAATACTTTTAAGACATATTTATCACACCAAAGCACACTAGTTGACAAAGGAAAATCTGCTCACATTTTTTTTAAGTGAGAGAAGATTAATTTTCTAAGATTACAAGTGTTTTTCTATTTAGCATTTTGAGTAGCCAGAATTTATTTTTGTTACTGAGAATTTATTTTTAATTCATTCATATGAGTGTTTGTCTGCATGGGTACATGTGTACCACATGGAAGCCTATATCCAAAGGGCATAAGATCTCTATCATTGGAGTTACAGATTGCTGTGGCCTGTCATGCAGAGGCTGGGAACAGAAACAAGATGTGAAGTATGTGTAACTGTTGAGCTGTCTCTACAGACCTGATAAAGAATTATTTAATTCAAATAAATTAATCATTTTTTCTCATTTTTCTTTTTCATTAATGCTTTGACAATTGTGTCCCTTATCTTTCTTAATGTAATTGCATTTACTGATTTTATATTTTTAGTCAAGAACTATAAGGACATAATATAATATATCTTTAAATTTTATAAAGAACATTTTACTGAATTTATATACAATAATTAAATATCTGATATAGTAGTTTCTTCTCTTTGAGCTACTCAGTTTTCACACATTGATTAATCATTAAATAACACCTGATGATATTTTGAAATTTTGTAGTCTTAATTTCTGTCATGTAAACATTTAATATATGTATTTAGACATGTTATTAGGTCATATAGGATTTTCATGTATTTTCTCAGTCATCACTTTCTCATTATCAAAAGTTATTCTGTTGTTTTAAAGATTCCTTTAGTTAATTAAATAAAATCTGAATATTGGGACTGTAGAGATGGCTCAGAGATTAAGAGAACTGGGTGTTCTCTCTGATTACCCAAGTTCAGTTCTGGATACTCACAAGATGGTTAAACAACCATCCATTACTCCATTTCCAGGGAATGTGATGCCCTCTTATCTCCACAGGCATTTACATTGTTAATTTTCCCAATCCATGAGCATGGGAGGATTTTCCATCTTCTGATGTCTTCTTCAATTTCTTTAAAGGTTTAAAATTTTTGTTGCAGAGATCTTTGGTGTCTTTGGTTAGGTTTGTTCCTAGGTATTATTTTTTTGCGGCTATGGTGAGTGGGAAGGTCTCTTTGAATTCTTTCTCCAGTTGCTTGTTGTTGGTGTAGAGAAAGGCCATTGATTTTTTTTAGGTTAATTTTGTATCCTGCCACTTTGCTGAAGCTGTTAATCATTTCTAGGAGTTTTCTGGTGGAGTTTTTAGCATCCCTTAAGTAAACAATCATATCATCAGCAAATAGGGATAGCTTGACTTCCTCTTTCCCAATTGGTACTCCTTCAATTTCCTTTTCTTGCCTTATTGCTCTAGCAAGTGTTTCAAGCACTATATTGAAGAGGAGTGGTGACAGGGGGCAGCCTGGCAGAGTTCCTACCTTTAAAGGGAATGTTTCTGTCATTTCCCCATTTAGGATGATATTGGCTGTGGGTTTCCTGTATATGGCTTTGATTACATTGAGGAATGATCCTTCCAATCCAATTCCCTCTAGGACTTTAAGCATAAAGGGATGCTGGATTTTGTCAAAGACTTTTTCAGCATCAATTGAGATGATGGTGTGGTTTTTGTCTTTCATTCCATTTATGTGTTTGATGATGTTTATTGATTTTCATATGTTGAACCATCCCTGCATCTCTGGTATGAATCCAACTTGGTCATGATGGATGACCTTCTTGATGTGGGTCTGTATGCGATTTGTCAGTATCCTGTTTAGATTTTTGGCATCTGTGTTCATTAGGTAGATGGGTCTATAATTCTCCTTTTTAGATGTATCTTTGCCCGGTTTTGGCAATAGAGTGTTGTTGGCTTCATAGAAGGAATTTGGGATAATTCCCTCTGTCTGTATCCTTCTAAACAGTTTCAGTAATAATGATTGTAGGTCTTTTTGAAATGTTCTATAGAATTCTGCCCTGAAACTGTCTGGGCCTGGGCTTTTCTTCGTTGGGAGGTTTCTTATTACACCTTCAATTTCTTCATGTATTATGGGTCTGTTTAAGCTGTGGTTCTCTTCTTGGTTGAGGTTTGCTGATTCCCAGGATTTCAGATATTCATCCATTTCTTCCAGGTTTTCAAACTTGATAGAGTATAGTTGTTTTTTTTTTTTTTTTTAAGTATTCCCGTATGATTTTCTGGATCTTTTCCTAGTCTGTTGTGATATTTCCCTTTTCATCACGGATTGTATTGATTTGGAGTTGTTCCTTCTTTCTTTTGGTTACTGGGCTAGAGGTCTGTCTATCTTGATTATTCTTTCAAAGAACCGACTTTTGGATTTATTGATTTTTTTTTGTATTGTTTTCTTTGTTTCTATTTCATTGATTTCTGCTCTGATTTTTGTTATTTCTTCCTGTCTGTTGCATTTAGGGTTCATCTGTTGTTGCCTCTCAAGTGCTTTTAGCTGCAGGGTTAAATCATTCACTTGTGTTCTTTCTGTTTCTCTAATGTAGGTACCCAGGGCTATAAAATTCCCTCTTAGGACTGCTTTTAAGGTATCCTGCAGATTTTGTTGTGTTGTATTGTCATTGTCATTCAGTTCCAGGAATGTTTTTATTTCTTTCTTTATCTCTTCCTTGACCCATTCATTATTCAAGAGTGTGTTGTTTAGTCTCCATGTGTTCTTGTAGGCAATAGGGCTTATCCTGGTGTTGATGTTGAGCTTTATTGCATTGTGGTCTGATAGAATGCATGAAATTATTTCAATCTTTTTGTATTTGTGGAGGCTTTTTCTGTGTCCCAGTATATGGTTGGTTTTGGAAAATGTTCTGTGGGGTGCTGAGTAGAAAGTGTATTTGGTATTAGGGTGGAATATTTGGTAGAGATCTATGAGGTCCATTTGATGTATCATATCGTTCACTTCATGTATCATATCATTCAGTTCAGATGTCTGTCTGTTTATTCTTTGTCTTGTTGACCTGTCCAAAGGACTCAGTGGGGTATTGAAGTTCCCTATGATGAGTGTACTGGGGTTAGTGTGTGACTTGTGGTCCTGGAGAATTGTCTTTATAAAGTTTGGTGCACCATAGTTTGAGGCATATATATTTATAATTGTGAAACCTTCTTGATGATTTTTTCCTTTGATAAAAGTATAATGGCTTCTTTGTCTCTTTTGATTTCTTTTATTTTGAAGTCTATTTTGTCTGAAATTAAAATAGCTACACCTTCTTTCTTTTTGGTACCATTTGCTTGGAATATTTTTTTCCATCCTTTCACTTTAAGGTGGTGCCTGTCCTTGAAAGTAACATGTGTTTCTTGTAGATAGCATATTGATGGATTCTGTTTCCTAATCCAATCTCCCAGTCTATATCTTTTGATTGGGGAATTTAGTCCATTAATATTTAAGATTATGACAGATAGGTTTCTGTTTCTTCCTTTTGCCTTATCCATTTGCAGTTTGGGTTTATGTTTCTACTTCTAAAGTTATGCTTTTATTGATTTCTCTTTCTAAGTGTCTGGGGATGGTTGCTCCTTTCTTCTGTCCTTTGAATTGCTTCAAGTATTCTCTGAAGGGTTGGTTTTTCCGGACATGTATTCTTTCAACTTGTTTATGTCATGGAAGGTTTTTCTCTCTCCTTCAACTATAATTGTCATTTTTGCTGGGTATAGTAACCTGGGTTGGCATCTATTGTCCTTTAACACTGGGAATCCTTTGCTCCACCTTCTTCTTGCTTTAATAGTTTGCATTGAAAAGTCAGTTGTAATTCTGATAGGTTTCCCCTTATAGGTCGCTCGTTGTTTTTCTCTTGTGGCTTTAAGGATTTTGACTTTGTTTTGGGTGTCTAGCATTTTAACTATGATGTGGCGTGAAGAATTTCTTTTCTGATCTTGTCTTTTTGGAGTTCTGTGTGCTTCTTTTATTTGTATTGGTTTGTCTTTTTTTTTTTTTTTTAGTTTGGGGAAGTTTTCATCTATTATTCTGTTGAAGATCTGATCAATATCATTCTCTTAGGATTCCTCTCCTTCCTCTATTCCTAGGATGCGAAGGTTTTATCTTTTCATAGTGTCCCACAGTTCCTGGTTGTTCCACTTTTGTGTATTTTTAAATTTTTCATAATCTTTACTTGAGGATTTTAGTTGTTCTGTGTTATCTTCTATGTCTGATATTCTTTGTGCTGCTTCCTCCATTCTGCTTCTGAGGCTTTTTCCATTCCTTTCCTCTTGATTGTATGAGTGTTTGATTTCCTTTTTCATTTCATCTTCTGATTTCTTTGGTATTTCTACTTCTTTGTGGAGCTTCTCAATCTCTTCCTGTAGCTCTTTGCTTCGCTGGCTGGTTGGTTTCTTTATCTTTTTCAGCATGGAATCTTTTCAGTGTTTCTACTTCCTTCTGGAGTTTGTCATTCTCTCTCTCTAGGTCCTTTTTGAGTTCTTCATTCTCTTTTCTTAGTTCTTTGATTTGCTCTTTATAATATTGTAGTTCTTTAAATATATTCACAATTGTGTTTCTGATATCTGTGTCCAGGGCCATCCCCAGGGGGATCCTACTGTAGGAATCTTCCATAGGGTTGGCAGAGCTTGGTGCAGGATTGTCCTGCCCCTTTCCTGTCCTGTCTCTTCTTCGTGTTCCTGGCATTTGGCCTTCTCCTTGCCTGTATTCCAATGTGAGTGTCAAATTCCTCTTAACTGTGTTGAAGGCTTGCTTTGCTTGCCTACTTGAGATGCTTTCATAATTTCACTTGGTGGGGGGGGGGTGCCCCAGTGTCTGTGCTTCAGCTGGTCTCCGGAGGTCTAAGAGATATTTTCTAACTTAGCATAGTAGGTCTCCCACCTATCTCTCTGGTGATAAGTTATTTCATTTTCTCTTCTTTAAATTACAGTTTCCTGTTGGGGTGTTTAAAACCATACCATAAAGAAAATAATAATATTTGGCTAGGCATGGTGACACATGCCTTTGATCTTAGCACTTAGGAGAGACAGTGGATATTTGTGAGTTCAAGCCCAGCCTGGTCTACAGAGTGAGTTCCATGACAGCTGGGCCTACAGGGAGACCCTGTCAGGAAAAGAGCAAAACAAACAAACAAACAAACCCCACAACATTAGCTCTTAACTAAGATTCTTAATTGCTGCCTCTCTGCTTCCCTCCCTGCCTGCTTCTCATTCTAAATGATTGAAATATTCCCTTAAGTTTTCTAACCTATGTACTGTTGTGTAAAATATTTTTTAAATTATTTTATATTCTTACTGCTATTCTAGGAAGTCTTAATGATTTTCCAAACCCATGCCCTTCATGGTACAGTTACATTTCCTTTTATTTCTCCTTTCAAAGTATGGAAATTTATTTGCCATTTGTCTAGTTGATTATCCTTTTCCAGTAAAATAAAACCAAACAATTTGACAATTTATTTACTCAAACAGTGTCTTAAGGGAATTTAAAAATTATTTAACTCTCCCATTTAATATTTTAACTTGGCAACTTTATATTTTTCTAAAGGAATTAGGAAAATTAGAAAAAATAAGCAAAAGACAACTCAACAGATGTTATTCATTCATTAAAAGTAATAAATAGCATTGGCATTTTGAAGTATCAGTCTAATGATTAATCTTTGGCATCTTAAAATATATGCCTTTTGTCTTCATTCATATAGGTCTTTCTTTGCTCGGCCTTATCAATCACCAATCTACCTAGTTCTCTGTTAGGTCTAAGTATTTAATTTACCTAGAATTTTAGTGTACAGTTCCAAGCATAAACCAGTAATCCTGTACACTGTTGGCTTTCATGTACCAATTTTTATGGAATTTTTTATGTGTTTCATACATAATTTTTCAGTCAGTCTGCACCATTATACCCACTTTTCCCTTGTCACCCTCCCGAAGTACCCCCAAACACCAGAGGTCACACTTTCTGTCATTTGTGCAAGACTTCATTGTGCCAAATTACTTCTCAGTGTCAGCTCTTCCCCTGAGATCTAGTCAGTCAACCCCAAGTCTCTTTTCAAAAATTGGACAGATCTTCCTGATATATATGCCATGCATATATGCATATTTTGGAGTGATGCTAATTGGTAGGAACAGCAACAACAAACAAGACTTGTTCAACGAACTGACTGAAACAGTGAACTTCTTCTCAAAATAGTAAACTTCTGCATCAAAAATTTTAAGAGACAGATAAAAAGATGAAAAACACTTTTGGGAGAATGTGTGAGCTCTGGTGGTGGGGTGGGGAGAGGCAAGGAAGAGAGGATGGGTCTACATTTGATTGGGAATTATTTTTTAGGTTTTGAAAAATTCTTTCATTGATGATTTGTGTATTTCACTCATTATCTTTCAGTCCAATTTGGACACATTCCCCTCTCCCAGCCCCCCACCTCACCCCTTTTTATGCCTTCTGCCATACATGTCTTGCATCTTTCTCTCAGTCTTTCCAAAGGTTTTCACTGCAGAGGCTTGATGTTTTGGTCAAAGTTTAACTGTATCAGTCAGTTCTTTGACGGAGTCTTTATGTTGTTTTCCCCTCCCCTTTGTTTCGCTCCAACATATGTCTATATAACCATCACAGATGTATCAAAATTATGACCTCTGAGAATAAACTGTATGTTAATTCCAAAATATGTTTAGAAATTCACATTTTCCCTCGTTAATTTTATATTACTCTAAACTATGAATACATATCTTGCACTCATATACCGTAATGATAGTCTGAAAATAAGTGGTAGGTCGATTCTAGGGCATGTAAGAGACATTATAACAACAGTTGCTTTCAGATAAAAAAATATATAACAATAATGTTTTTCAGCTTGCCTTTCAACTGGGGATTTGGTGATAGCATCTACAAATGAGGGAAACCATTCACCATTTTTTTCTGGGACTATGTTACTTCACTTAGCATAATGGCTTCAAATTCCATCCATTTACCTGCAAAGTTCATGATGTAATCTTTCTTTACCATAGAATAGAATTCCATTGTTTAGATGTACCACATTTTTGTTATCAATTCATCTGTTGAGGGGCATTTGGGTTGGTTCCAGCTCTTCACTATTGTGAAGAGTGTTGCAATAAACATAGATGTGCATGTATCTTTGCAGTAGGATGTATTCTGTGTATATACCCCGGAGTGGTATTACTATGTCAGCTGGTAGGCTCATTTTGAGTCTTTTAAGGGTTCTCCACACTACTTTCCATAGTGGTTGTATAAGTTTGCATTCCCACCAGCAGTGGATGAGTGTCACCCTTTCCCCACAACCTCTCCAGAATTTGGTGTCTTTTGTTTTCTTGATTATTTTTTACTTTTTCATATATATATATATATATATAGATATATATATATTTTTTTTTTTTTTTTTATTTTTTTTATCATATCTAGACCCATGTATCCCCCCTCCAACCCTCCCACCCCACAGATTCACCATTTCAGTCAGTTCTTTAATGCAGTCTTTTCTGTTGTTGTTGTTCTTTCCAATATGCATCACTCCCAACAAGAAATATTACAACTAGGTTATTGGCACTAACATCCACAGATGATGGATGCCATTCATCATTTCATTTGGGGGACTGTTTTACTTCTAGTTTCATACATTTACCTGCAAAGTTCATGATGTTGTCTTATTTTTTTTTTGATCTTTTCGAGACAGGGTCTCCCTATAGCCCCAGCTGTGCTGGAACTCACTCTGTAGACCAGGCTGGCCTTGAATTGACAAAGATCTGCCTGCCTCTGCCTCCTGAGTGCTAGGATTAAAGTCATGCACCACCACACCCGGCTGATGTTGTCTTTGTTTTTTTTTTTTAACTGCTGCATAGAACTCTATTGTAGAGATGTACCACATTTTCTCTATACACTCGCCAGTTGAGGGGTATTTGGGCTGGTCCCAGCTTTTTGCTACTGTGAACACAGCTGCAATAAACATAGCTGTGCATGTATCTCTGCAGTAAGAAAGTCTTGTGGGTATATACCCAGGAATGGTATGACTGGGTCAGGTGGTAAGCTCATTTTTAGTCTTCCAAGTATTCTCCATACTATTTTCCATAGTGGCTGTACAAGTTTACATTCCCACCAGCAATGGATGAGTGTTCCCTTTTCCCCACAACCTCTCCAGCACTTGGTATCGTTTGTTTTCTTGATCCTAGCCAGTCTTATTGGAGTGAGATATCTTAAAGTGGTCTTAATTTTCATTTCCTTAATTATTAGTGACGTTGAACACTTTTAAAGATGTTTCTCAGCCATCTCTAATTCCTCACTGTGAATTCTCTGTTCAGTTCTTTGCTCCATCTTTTGAGTGGGTGGGTCATTTATTTTCTTTCTTCTTTGTTTTTTGAGTAGTTTATATATTCTGGAAATCAATGCTTTGTCAGATGTATCTACAGGGAAGGTTTCCTCCCACTCTCTGGGTTTTCTCTTCACTTTCTTGATTGTTTCTTTTGATATACAGAAGCTTTTGAGTATAAAGAGGTCCCATTTGTCAACTGTTGACATTAATTCTTGTGCAGCTGCTGTCTGATTTAGGAAGTCTTTTCCTACGCCCATGTCTTGTAGTCTGCTGCCTACTTTTTCTTCTATCGCCTTCAGAATTTGGGGTTTCATGTTGAGGTTTTAATTCATCTGGAGTTGACTTTTGTACAAAGCGAGAGGCAGAGGTTTAATTTCATTCTTCTACAAGTGGTGATCCAGTTTTGCCAACACCGCTTGCTGAAGATGCTGCCTTTCCTCCATTCTCTCTTCTTGGCCCCCTTGTCAAATATGAGGTGGCTGAAATTGTACGTGCTCAAGAGTGGATCTTCGGTTTTGTTCCATTGGTCCACAGGTCTGTTTTTGTGCTAGTATCAAGCTGTTTTTATGACTATAGCCCTGTAGTATATTTTGAAGTCTGGTATAGAGATCCAGCCATATTGCTCTTTTCACTAAGTGTTGCTGTGACTATTTGGGATCTTTTGTTTTTCCAAATGAAGTTAATGACTTTTTTTCCAAGTCTGTGAAGAAACTCTTGGGGATTTAAATTGAGATTTCATTAAATCTGTACAAGAGTTTGGGTAGAATGGACATTTTTACTATATTAATTTTTCCCAATCCATGAACATGGGAGGTTTTTCTATCTTCTGAAGTTTTCTTCAATTTCCTTTTTCAGGGGTTTAAAATTATTGTTGTAGAGATCTTTAGTGTCTTTGGTTAAGTTTGTTCCTAGGTTTATTGTTTTTGAGGCTATTGTGAGTGGGAAGGTCTCCTTTAATTCCTTCTTCATTTGCTTGGTGTTGGTGTAAAGAAAGGCTACTGATTTTTCTAGGTTAATTTTGTATCCTGCCACTTAACTGAAGCTCTTAATCATTTCTAGGATTTTTCTTGTGGAGTTTTTAGCATCCTTTATGTAAACAATCATATCTAGAGGGAAATGTATGAAATACACAAAGTTTCAATAAAAATTGGCTTTGGAAAAAAAAAAAAAGAAGTGAATTGACTAAAAACCACTCCATATACTTGTAATTTTTTTTTGATTCATGTAAAATTATATTTAATCCACGTATAATTTATATTAACTATTGTAAACAAGTATTCATATTTTAAAAATGTTCTTTATTTTCATAAGGGTTTCAAAAATTCACAAAATTCAAAAGAGGCTCAAACTCATGAACCTACTGTGCTTTACATTTTAAGGATTTGGTATATATACTTTTCAATGAAAAAAACCTTTGTAGTATTGGTATTTTTAATAAAAATTAAAATTCAAGTATATGCTCATGAGACAAAATTTGGTTCAATATGCAGTTGGGACAAACAGATGGGCTAGAAATGTCAAAAATGCTCTTGATATGGAAGAAAAAGAATACTTTATGCCATTTGAAGAATGATTCTTAAGATACAGAAAGATGGCATCATGAAATTTTTGGGTGGAACTAGAGCCATTATGCTAAGTTAAGTAACAGGGTCCCAGAAAGACAAACAGCTTATGGTGTCCCTCATTTGTGAATCCTAGCACCAAGTTATCACATGTAAGTCAAGCTTGATGCTACTAAAAATATAGATTGAAGTTTTGACTCTCTTTTTCTGAAGTACAATGATTTATGAGAAAGAATCAATTTCTTCCTTGAAAGTTCATTAAAACATACATCAACTTGCTAAGTAATCTGGAAATATAAAGTTATATTTATTTCTGCCTGCATGCAAAACTACTGTTAAAATGTGAATCCCAAACATGTTTTGAAATTAACCTATATCTTATTTTTCAAACTCTGTCATTTTGGTATATATTAGGAGTAATATAAAAATTAAAGGGATCAACAACACCAAAAACAAATAAAAAGAAACTTAACAACCAAACTGAACTGTTATACTCCTCAAACTAAAACTATGTAATTATATCTTAGAACATAAATTTGAAATTCTATGTCTACTATAATTTCTGAAGATTGACTTCTGGCAAAACTATACTACCACGCTATGAGAATAACGTGAATTTTGTCAATGATACTACAATGAGAGTTTGCCATTCACTCCATCCTATGCAAAATCTGTCAATGTTATTTCTTAAAGAAAGTGATTTAAAAAATAAGTAAAAATTAGTTGGGTGTGGTGGCACATGCCTTTAATCCTAGCACTCGGGAGGCAGAGGCAGGCGGATCTTTGTGAGTTCAAGGCTAGCCTGGTCTAGAGAGTACGTTCCAGGACAGCTGGGGCTACAGGGAGACCCTGTCTCGAAAAGACAAAAAAAAAAAAAAAAAAAAAAAGTAAAAAAATTCAAATTTTACTTTTCAAAAAAAGCAATGCTTTTGGGAAAAAGTTCAGATCATTCAAACTGATAGTAAAAAAAAAAAAAAGGAAATACAAATTTAAATTAAATTTTGAGCATAAAATGGTTTTTGGAAAGACATTCGAGCAAAAGAATATGAATCATCTTGAAAAGAAAGAAACCAAGCTTCTTTCAAAGCTTATACCTTAAGGGGGCTTAATAATGTAATCTTCATGGCTATGTGGTAGATATTTGCTTTAAGACATAAGTATATAAATTGTAGTCACCTTGCTATAGTGAGATTAAGTTAGGCTGAATGAGCATGGAGTTGTGTGGTTTGTGTCTATGTTTGCGTGTGTGTGTGTGTGTGTGTGTGTGTGTGTGTGTGTGTGAAATGCCTCAATTCCAGAATTATTTTTTATCACTCTATGTTAGGAATTTTCCTGGTCTCCATTTATTTCATTCTCTCTCTCTCTCTCTCTCTCTCTCTCTCTCTCTCTCTCTCTCTCTCTCTTTCCTGATCCCCAAATTGCTTCACCTTTCACAGAGTACATTTGCAGTTTTCTGAAACATTTATCTTTTTCTTTTTCTTCTTTGATTATTCTCTGATTTTTGTAAATTATATAATCTTTAAAGAATCTTTCTAACAGTAGTTTGAGTCTAAAAGTAATTCTCCTTTTAATAGTTGTACTTAATTCATTAACTTTATGTTCAAGAATAATTACTGGCAATAAAATTGCAGATACTATTCTGAGGGACTAATCATCAAAAAACACATTTAATCATCACAAAAGGAAATTGAGGTATATTTTATTACTAGTTTAATTTTATATATGAGGGAGTTAAAGCCTGGAGAGTTTGCATATCTTATTTAGTACTTTGCATCTAAGAACAAATTGGCCATCAAGCTCTAGTGCCGAGAATGAAAATTAGCTTTGCATACTGTCCCATAAACAAATAAACTCTACCCTGGTTTCTACCCTTTTGGATGCTTCCTACTTGTTTGATTTTTAAATCTTTGTCACCAGCTCTATTTTTTTAACATTTTCCCAATAATTTGGAAAGCTTACAGACTCCTTGAATGAACTATCTCTTTTTTATCCTTCATTCTATCTATTTCTTTTTTTATGTCATTTTCTAATTAGTGAAGATCTGATCAATCTGATTACCATGTATGTGATGCAGAAATAGGCTCTACTATGACTGGCCAGTAAAAAAGCTCCATAAGCTGATTCTGCTTTTTGTCTTAATTCCAAATTTCATGGCTGATTTAATTAATTGTTCCTGACATCACTGTTTTCTTTTATTTTTTCATCCTTTATCTAGTCACATGTGATCTTCAAAATAATTTATTGCTAATGTGTGACTACAAACTTTATACCAGCCTATCAAATTTTACTTCATGTTAAAACTTCCATTGACAAATATTTGACAATAAGAGTCAGCTTGAGGAATGATTGTGTGGACTAATTTTTTCTTTTTTTTCCTAATCTTCCTCTTAAAATTCTCAGTATATTAAGGTAGCTATGTAGAGTGATGGGAGGCTCAGACTTTTGCTTTATCAGTAAATTGTTCATCTTTGTTTTCAAGTTTAAGCCTAATTTTCCACACATACTAGGCATAAAACACACATCAGAAGGGAATGAAAAAAATGATTTTTCTGTTTAGTAGATGAAGAGAAATAAATGGAAGTTAGAAAGCGCTTTAGTTTAGCAATTGGAAAAACTAATTTTTCTCCTTGAAAAATATTTGTTAGATAATAGTGAGACCATTTTGTTCAAGCAATCCAAACTTGACTAATAACAAATGAACAATTCAAGCTAGTACTGACTTTAGGCTTCATGCCTACTGGCTAGGTTTCATAAGGCTAAAAGTGCTTTGCATACTGCCAGAAGAGAAATGCAATCATCAGTCTTATCCAGGTCTGAAATCTGTAAAATACACCAACAACTGATCCTAGAAAGGTATGCCCATTGGTACAATAGTGACATGTATGCTATGAGACTAAACAAGCCTGCTGATGCATGTAAGGCCTGCTCCTTTACTTGAAACCCATAGATGACACTTATTGGGACCAAGAATGCATAGATCATAGAAACCAACAGAGCACTACTAGTTTTTTCTTGCTAAATGAACATGTAATTAACAATTTCTAATGACATAATTATACCTATAAATCAGTACATCTTTCAATTTTTATAACAGAATCTTCTTACAATAAATGGTAATTAACACAGAGAACCACAACTGGTTATGTGCAAAGAATAAAAGATCATGGAATGTTCAGCCATAAATGGGACATCTTTATCACACTCCTTCCCTAAGGTTCTAGAATCATCAGAGAAGACAACTGCAGAAATATCATAAGGGCCAGAGGCTATGGATGACATTGTAAATATTTTATGATATTGGTTGCGACAGAATTCACAAGACCAGTAAAAAGCTCAATTCCCACAAAAATCTCAGTATCAAGGGATGATTTGGGTACAAGTCTCACATCTAGATGAGGAAATATTGACAATTGATTGGTGGTGGAAAAAGAGAATAAGTTCCTTTTAAGAGTGAGAAACTCTGGTTGATCAGTCGCAATAGGATTGACTCACACCCAATAGTATTTGGAGAAGACAAATTAAATTTAATGGGCTTAAAAACAAGAATGCAGATTTGGAGGGTTGGGTGGGTAGGTAGGAGTTGATCTGAGAGGAGATATTGATCGGTTTTTATAAATATCGCTGAAAGAAATCATAGCAGTTATTAGAAGGTACATGATATTAACCTAATACCTCTCCATTACAAAGTATCGAATATTCATAAGTTAATGTTTATATTCTTTAAAAGAGAACTTGTTTCCAAAAGAGAAAGAGTGTTGGACATATAGACTCATTAGTTCTGCCTGATTAGGCATCTTAAATGTAGTTCTTCTTGTTTTAGAAGATAATTTCTTCTTATTATTCCAGATTACTCAATAATTTCAAATTTAAAGTGAAAATATTGTCTTTCTATCAATAAATGTAATTGTATTTATTTGTATAATGCATCATAACTCAATAGCAAATTAATGTATATATGATAATTTGCTATGCTTTTTTACTGAAATCTTATTTAAATATAAATAATGTTTAGATGAAATATGAAAAAGTCAACAATTAAAGGGTTACTGTAGCTCTTTTATTCTCCAGTGGGGAACAGTTTACTGTAAGAAAACATATTTCCAGTCTTGCTATCAATATTTCAAATTCTACATTATTTTATCAACAGCATAAAAATTCTTTTTAGTTCATATATCTTAGTATTCTCTAAATGTTTAACCCTTAAACTGTAAGGCTTTTTTGCATGCCTGCACATTTGTCTTTTGTGCTTCAGCTAGAAATTTCTGTGGAGTGGTGCTTGTTTTCTTTGGTTTATATAGTGCTAGAAACTGACCTTAGGTGTTTGTCATGCTAAGATGGAATTCTGCTACTGAGCTGCATTCTCTAACCAATGGTTTGTTCTTGTTGCTTTTAGTGTTTTTGTTTTGTTTTGTTTAATTGTGCTAGTTAGTGGTTATCAAACTCAGGGACTTAAGCAGGTTAAGCAATAACTGCACCACTTAACTTCTTCCCTATCCCTAGTACCTAATAATATAAAGTTTTGTTAGAATTTTCCATCCAAGACATGGTTTACATAAACAGTGACATAACAATAAAGAGAAAAGGTTTACTCATTTAAAATCTCGTTTTCAGCCGTTGTGACTGGCAATGCTTTCAATACACAGTATCATTTTCTGGCTTAGAAGAAAAGATGGTCAAGTTAATACAGTGATTTTTAACAATATTTGTATATCAAAAATAATGAATAACTCCAGTATCAGTGTTAGAAATTCCTGTGTAAATAAAGAGGATGTGAGGTACTGATTCCAGTATGGATGATGGGAGTATTATGATTAAGACCAAGTAATACTTCCTTATAACAACAAAGTTGAATAGGTTCTATTAAACTGTGTATTCAAATTATTCTCAATTATTTTACAGTTTATTGTATTGAAACATACAATAAAAAAACAAAAATAAATAATAATAAACAAATAAAAATTATTTATGAAATATAATCTACTGAAGACAAAATATTCTGAAGTTTTCCTATTCTCTAGGAAATACTGAAAATAAGGCTTATTTAATCAATATCTCACAAGAGCTCCAATAAGTCAACTTGTTATGTTACTTAGGATGGTAAAGTTATATTTCTTTTTTTTTTTATTGATGCTTTGTGTATTTCATACATCATTTTCTAATTCAGTTCAGGCATATATCCCCTTCCCTTCCCCCCACCCCACCCCTACCCATCCCAGATCATGCATTCTGCTGTAAGTTTTCTGCATCTTTCTCTGCTTTTTGTTTTGTTTTGTTTTCATTTTTTTTGACAATAAGTGATAATTTGTGAGTACAAGCATCCTTCATGTAAAACCAATTTGCAAGCAGCTGTGCCCAAACCCACACAGCTCATGGGTCCCACCATCCAGCAGGGGGGCTTGTATGTTCAATCAAGTTGATCAAATGTAAAAGTAAATATGTGCATATTGGACAACATTGGTTTGAAGGCTGATAGAAACGGTAATGCATCTGAGTTAATTGGTGGTATAAATTGCTCTTGTCCACATTAACTTTAACTAAGATCTGTATAACAATTACTTTGGGATTGGTATAAACAAATGGTCTCTATAATTTTGCTGTCATATAGTATCACCTGGTAGCAATCTCTTTCACCCATAGGATGATTTAACTCAAAAGTTATATTTCTTTTTATCTGAATGTAACATTACTGTTAAAACGTGAACCCCAAACATGTTTTGGAATGAACCTGTATTTTATTTTCAGACTCTGTCATTTTGGTCTATGTGCGGAGTGTGTGTATGTGTATTTTGAAGTAATATAAAACTAAAGGGAACAAAAACAAAACACTTGTTCAAAGATCTGACCAAAACAGTAAATTTCTACATGGAAAATGTTTATAAAGATGAAGAAGAGCTGTAAGACAGGACTTAACATGAATGGCCAAATACTCGTGCTATGATGGAGGGGGGCATGGGTGGGGAAACAGGTCTAAACTTGTTTGTGAAAGGTTGTATGAAATGCACAAAAGCAGAAAAAAAATTAAAAACTAGTCTAGGGGATTGAGGTTAGAGATGATTCACTGTTCTTGCAGAAGACCTAAGTTCGGTTCCCAGCACCCACATGACAGATAACAAATATCTTTAACTCTAGATCCAGGGGACCTGACACTCTTCAGCTTCTGTGGCCATTGAGTGACATGAATGCACTTATATACATGCATGCAATAAACATATATACAAAATAAATTAAAAACTAATAATAAATTAAATATTTCAAAATTTGAAAACAACAATCTCAATTTAATACTATATCTCAATTTTTAAATATAGAAAATATAAAATATAGAAAGTAATCTGTATAGCTTTTGATTTGCTAAAAGATAAAGATCACTTTTTATTTGACCTTTGAAATTACTTTATTTTTGTTATTCCTTAGAATATTTATTTACTTGAATTTAAGCCTAGAAAACTCTAACGGTCTTTTAGGGAAACAAATACTGGATTTCCTTTTCAGAAGCACAAAGATAGTGTTATGTACTGTGTTTATTAGCTAAGTAAATATGTGGTATTTGAAATTCATACGGACTTCTACTCTGGGCATTGTTTAGTAATTGAAAGTAAACCAGTAATAAAGAGCTATGCTCTGGGTGAATTGCTTATTAATTGTGGTAATAGAATTTAATGAAGGGATTTGTTAGTATAATATATAACATGTCTTTTAATGAAACTAGTTTTATCTTAGTAATTAAAATTTAAGGTATCTATCATGAAATGATGGATTATTTATCTTGAGATTGGTCACTAATTTATAAAAGCTGTTTGCATGCTTTAAGCAACTAAATTAGTTATATGGCAGGTCTCTGGAGAAATAAAACTCCACAAGTTAAGCAAGTAGATAATAATTTGCACAAATCATAGTCCTTAGTGACCCTGACAGCTTCATTAGCAGTGTACGAAAAAGACGAATCAGAAACATTACTGTCCTAACCATTTCCACACCATTAGTTAAGTTGGGTTCACTGTTATTAATAATATCAACATGAAAGATATTTTGACTTGAGAGTAAATCTTCTTACATATTCTACATATTTTTAAAATGGGATATTTTTTGTAGTCAATTGCATTTTTCAAACGGACATTCTCTAAATTTATATTCTAAATTTCTTTGAAGGTAGCAGCATATATAGCCATCAGTTATACTACCAATGATTAGTGTCATATTTTATTTATGAGAGAAATAATACATTCACAGCAATGATAGATGATTTGTTCAGGGAAACAATCAATTTTTAAGATGTGCAAATTTTCAATAAGTGTTTGAAAACAATATTCAATATTACTACTTTCAGAAAAATGACAGTCAGGAATAGAATCATATACCACCATTCTCCAAGTAGTCCAGCAATTATAGCAAAGATAAAAGGCAACAAGATCTTGAAAATGTGTAAAGAAGAAATACCTGCACTATAGTGATGGGAATTTAAATTAACAGGGGCAATTCATAAAACAAAATTGAAATGCATTCACTTTTAGAATAAATATTTGCTAGTTAATGTGAGAATACTATAATATCAGTGTTTGCAAGAGACATTTAGGCTTCTAGTGCTATTAATTCTAGCTAAGGTATGGAACAAGCCTATAATCATTAACAATGAATAGATAAAGAGAATGCCATGTGTATATTAAGTGGAGTGTGATTCAGTTGTGACCTAGATGGATGAAATAGAAGGGCATTGTATTAGTTGAAATGAATTTGGCACAGAAAAATTAATACCGCATAACGTTATACACATCAAACATATAAAAAAATACTTGAGAGCAGGATGGTGTTTACCATAAGCACTTCATAGTCAAAGATGGCAAATGGGAAGGGGTGGTAAATATGTACTAATTTAGATGTAAATAAAAGACAGATTCTCCCAAGCTGTTGCACAGAAGAACGAAAAATAAAGACAAGGGTAAGGATGGATTTAGATTATTTAAAACATGTAAGAATGTTAAATAATCTAGTAAATCACATCAATCTTGATTTGAATATAACAAAATATACCCAAATGTATACAATTTTCAATATTTCAATTAACTGCTTTGTGTGCATGTGTGCATGTGTGTGTGTGTGTGTGTGTGTGTGTGTGTGTGTCTGTGTCTGTGTAGTATATGTATATGTCCATGTTTGTGTGGGGATATGTGGGAATGTAAATATGGGAATGTGTCAGTGGAGGGCATAGAGTGATGCAGGGTGTCTTCTTTGTCAATGGCACTCGTAATTTTTGAGACAATACATATTTACTGAACCCAAAGCTCTTCAATTTGTCTAGACTGGCTGGAAAGTGAGCTCCAGAGATTTCCCTCTGTCTGGTCTTCTGTGCTGGGGCTACAGATATTTCCGGTCATGCTGGGCTTTTTACATTAATTTTTGAAGTCTAAATTCGTTTTCATGCTTGCATGATAAGCACTTTAACCAAAAGCAATCTACCCAAGCCCCAAATAATATTTATAAAAGGTCGGTGAATGGTGAAACTACAGCGATGTAGTCTGGACACTAATTTGATCAACTTGATTGAACAAACAACTTGTCACCCCCCACTGAATGGTGGGACTGTGGGGGTTTGGGCACAACAGTCTGTAGATTGGTTTTGCACGAAGGATGCTTATACTCATGGATTATCACTTATAGCTAAAAAATTAAAAAAAAAAAAAACCTGAAAGATGCAGGACAGTTATGGCAGAATACATGATCTGGGATGGGGTGGGGGTGGGGGGGAAGGGAAAGGGAAATATGCCTGATCTGAATTGGAAAATGATGTACAAAATGCACAAACCATCAATAAAAATTAAATTAAAAAAAATTAAACAGAAAAAAAAAAAAAAAGCTGTGTTTCATGGCTTTGAAGAGTGGCAAGAGCAGTGGCAGCCACAGAGTTAATGCACTTGCCAGGAAGAATTGAAGACAGGCCAACCATTAGTGTTCTCTCTTTTTTTCTTTTAGTCTTTTTACTAAGATCTCAAGTTTTATATCTGAAGTACAATTTATCTGGTCTTACTGATTATTTCTGGTTTTACTATCCTTTTGGATGCTTAAGGCTACACAGCCCAGATAAGCCAAGGTTTTGCTTTCTTGAGGTCAGTTGAGGATCTGGTCCTCAGGGGTCTCTTGTTTTTTCTTTATTTGAGGGGGGAGAGTGGGAGCCCCTGGCTCCTTTCAGTTTTTCATTTGCCAGTTCCATCCACTCAAGGACAGAATCAGGTATTCCTAGACACGCTTCCTTTTCTGAAGCATGAGCAGACTTTCCTCTTTATAGGCTGGACACTGGCTGAAGTCCCATTAGTGGATCTCCAAGATCTCCCTGAACAGGAAGACCAGTGACCCACGTTTGCAGGACATTTCAAGAGATACCCCCATGCATAGTCCCATAAGACTTGGTTAACTTTGAGGGAAAGGAACAAAGTTATCCCTTAGGTCCCTTGGCCACATTGGTATGGGTGTTAAGTATAGTCGTTAAGCACCCAGAAAGGCTAACTTACACCAACCTGATATATTGTACCTTTATTAAAATTGTATCTTTTGAAAACAAGCTGTATGTTATTTCTATATCATATTTCTTGATTCACGTTTTTCCATTTAAATTTTATATTACTGTAAAAAATGCATAGTTACCCTCCATCATATACCAAAAATCCGAGGTCTGGAAATAAATTGTAGGTTAGTTCTACAACCTGTCTACGGATTCACAATATAAGAGCACAGTTGTTTTCAGATCACGAGGAATATTAATGTTACTCAGTTTACCTTACAGCTAAGTACTTGGTGCTAGCATCCGGAGATGAGGGATACTATTCATCTTTTCTTTTTCTGGGACTGTGTTACTTCACTTAGCATAAAATCTTCTAATTCCATCCATTTAACTGAAAATTTCATGATGTCATCTTTCTTTACCACTGTATAGAACTCGATTGTGTAGATGAACCACATTTTCTCTATCCACTCTTTGGTTGAGGGGCACTTGGGTTGGTTCCAACTCTTCTCTATTGTGAAGAGAGCTGCAATAAACATGGCTGTACATGTATCTCTGTGGCAGGAAGAGTCTGGTGGATATATACCCAGAAGTGGTTTTGCTGGGTCAGGTGGTAGGCTCATTTTGCGTCTTTTTTAAATTTTTTTTTTTATTAATTTTATTTATTTTTGTATGTGTATGAATGTACTGTCTGCATGCAAGTCTGTGCACCCGTGTCGTGCAATGCCACGGAGGTCAGAAGAGGGTCTCGGATTCCCCTGGAGCTGGAGTCCTCCTGGAATTGGAGTTTCAGACGGCTCTCGGCCGCCATGTGGGTGCTGGGGATCGAACCCGGGTCCTCTGTAAGAGCAGTCGGTGCTCTTAACCGCTAGGCCATCTCTCCAGCCCCTCATTTTGCGTCTTTTAAGGGTCATGTCTTAGGCTCATTTTGGGTCTTTTAAGTGTTCACACTTCTTTCCATAGTGGTTGTGCAAGTTTGCATTTTCGCCAGCAGTGGTTGAGTGTTCCCTTTCCCCCACACCCTCCCCAGCATTTGGTTTCATTTGTTTTCTTGATCCTTGCCAGCCTTAGGAGAGTGAGATGATAACTTAAATTGGTTTTAATTTGCATTTCCTTAATTATTAGCGATGATGAACACTTTTTAAGATATTTCTCAGCCATCTCTATTTCCTTGCTTATGAAGACTCTGTTCAGCTCTTTACTCCATCTTTTGAGTGAGTCATTTGTTTTCTTCTTTGTTTTTTGAGTAGTTTATATATTCTGCAATTTAATGCTCTGTCAGATGGATGCTGTCTTTCCTCCACTGAGTTTTCTTGGCCCTTTTGTCAAATATGAGGTGGCTGAAANAAAAAAAAAAAGCTGTGTTTCATGGCTTTGAAGAGTGGCAAGAGCAGTGGCAGCCACAGAGTTAATGCACTTGCCAGGAAGAATTGAAGACAGGCCAACCATTAGTGTTCTCTCTTTTTTTCTTTTAGTCTTTTTACTAAGATCTCAAGTTTTATATCTGAAGTACAATTTATCTGGTCTTACTGATTATTTCTGGTTTTACTATCCTTTTGGATGCTTAAGGCTACACAGCCCAGATAAGCCAAGGTTTTGCTTTCTTGAGGTCAGTTGAGGATCTGGTCCTCAGGGGTCTCTTGTTTTTTCTTTATTTGAGGGGGGAGAGTGGGAGCCCCTGGCTCCTTTCAGTTTTTCATTTGCCAGTTCCATCCACTCAAGGACAGAATCAGGTATTCCTAGACACGCTTCCTTTTCTGAAGCATGAGCAGACTTTCCTCTTTATAGGCTGGACACTGGCTGAAGTCCCATTAGTGGATCTCCAAGATCTCCCTGAACAGGAAGACCAGTGACCCACGTTTGCAGGACATTTCAAGAGATACCCCCATGCATAGTCCCATAAGACTTGGTTAACTTTGAGGGAAAGGAACAAAGTTATCCCTTAGGTCCCTTGGCCACATTGGTATGGGTGTTAAGTATAGTCGTTAAGCACCCAGAAAGGCTAACTTACACCAACCTGATATATTGTACCTTTATTAAAATTGTATCTTTTGAAAACAAGCTGTATGTTATTTCTATATCATATTTCTTGATTCACGTTTTTCCATTTAAATTTTATATTACTGTAAAAAATGCATAGTTACCCTCCATCATATACCAAAAATCCGAGGTCTGGAAATAAATTGTAGGTTAGTTCTACAACCTGTCTACGGATTCACAATATAAGAGCACAGTTGTTTTCAGATCACGAGGAATATTAATGTTACTCAGTTTACCTTACAGCTAAGTACTTGGTGCTAGCATCCGGAGATGAGGGATACTATTCATCTTTTCTTTTTCTGGGACTGTGTTACTTCACTTAGCATAAAATCTTCTAATTCCATCCATTTAACTGAAAATTTCATGATGTCATCTTTCTTTACCACTGTATAGAACTCGATTGTGTAGATGAACCACATTTTCTCTATCCACTCTTTGGTTGAGGGGCACTTGGGTTGGTTCCAACTCTTCTCTATTGTGAAGAGAGCTGCAATAAACATGGCTGTACATGTATCTCTGTGGCAGGAAGAGTCTGGTGGATATATACCCAGAAGTGGTTTTGCTGGGTCAGGTGGTAGGCTCATTTTGCGTCTTTTTTAAATTTTTTTTTTTATTAATTTTATTTATTTTTGTATGTGTATGAATGTACTGTCTGCATGCAAGTCTGTGCACCCGTGTCGTGCAATGCCACGGAGGTCAGAAGAGGGTCTCGGATTCCCCTGGAGCTGGAGTCCTCCTGGAATTGGAGTTTCAGACGGCTCTCGGCCGCCATGTGGGTGCTGGGGATCGAACCCGGGTCCTCTGTAAGAGCAGTCGGTGCTCTTAACCGCTAGGCCATCTCTCCAGCCCCTCATTTTGCGTCTTTTAAGGGTCATGTCTTAGGCTCATTTTGGGTCTTTTAAGTGTTCACACTTCTTTCCATAGTGGTTGTGCAAGTTTGCATTTTCGCCAGCAGTGGTTGAGTGTTCCCTTTCCCCCACACCCTCCCCAGCATTTGGTTTCATTTGTTTTCTTGATCCTTGCCAGCCTTAGGAGAGTGAGATGATAACTTAAATTGGTTTTAATTTGCATTTCCTTAATTATTAGCGATGATGAACACTTTTTAAGATATTTCTCAGCCATCTCTATTTCCTTGCTTATGAAGACTCTGTTCAGCTCTTTACTCCATCTTTTGAGTGAGTCATTTGTTTTCTTCTTTGTTTTTTGAGTAGTTTATATATTCTGCAATTTAATGCTCTGTCAGATGGATGCTGTCTTTCCTCCACTGAGTTTTCTTGGCCCTTTTGTCAAATATGAGGTGGCTGAAATTGTACGTGCTCAAGTTTGGATCTTCAGTTTTTTCCCATTGGTCTACAGGTCTGTTTTTTGCCAGTACCAGGATGTTTTTATGACTATAGCCCTGTAGTATAGCTCGAAGTCTGGTATAGAAATCCCTCCTGTATTGCTCTTTTCACTAAGGGTTGCTTTGGCTCTTCGGGTCTTTTGTTGTTCCATATGAATTTAAGAAACTTTTTCCAAGCCTGTGAAGAATGTCTTAGGGATTTTTAAGTGGAATTGCATTGAATGTGTATATCAATTTGGGTAGAATGGACTTTTTACTATATTAATTTTTCCAATCCATGAGCATGGGAGGTTTTTCCATCCTCTGATGTCTTCTTCAATCTCCTTCTTCAATAGTTTATAATTCTTGTTGTAGAGATCTTTGGTGGTTTGGGTCAGGTTTGTTCTTATGTATTTTATTGTTTTGAGGCTATTATGATTGGGAAGGTCTCTTCGTATTCCTTCTCCAATTGCTTGTTGTTGGTGTAAAAAAAGGCTACTGAATTTTCTATGTTAATTTTGTATCCCATCCGGCCATATTACTGAAGCTCTTAGTCATTCCTAAGGGTTTTCTTGTAGTGTTTTTTATCCTCCCTTAGGTAAACTATCATATCATCTGCAAAAACGGATAGTTTGACTACTTTTGGTTCTTGAGAATTAGTAATATAATAATATCATACTTTTAGGTACGATATAGTTGCAAAGTAAGAATTCAGCTAATAATACTTTCCATATATTCAGGATTGTAAATGTCTTCAATGGGTTAATTTCCCTTTGATGAAGGAGTGCAATGACCTTCTTTGTCTCTTCTAATTGCTTCTACGTTGAAGTCTATTTTTTCTGATATTCAAATAGCAATTCCTGCTTTCTTTTTTGTACCATTTTCTTGGAATATTTTTTTTTTCATCCTTTCACTTTAAGTTGGTGCCTATCCTTGAGGGGGAGCTGGGTTTCTTGTAGACATCATATGGATGGATTCTGTTTCCTAATCCATTCTCCCAGTCTATGACTGTTGATTGGAGAGTTTAGTTCATTAATATTTAAGGTTATAATTGAGAGCTGTGTGTTGCTTCCTTTCACCTTATTATCCATTTGTATTTTTGGTCTAGGATTTTACTTCCACAGTTCTGCTTTTATTAATTTCTCTTTCAAGGTGCCTGGGGGTAGTTGTTCCTCTCCTCTGTCTTTTGAATTGCTTCAATTATTCTCTGAAAGGTTGGTTTTCCAGAAATGTATTCTTTCATCTTTTTTATTTCATGAAAGATTGCTCTCTTTCCTTGAACTAGAATTGACATTGTTGTTGGCTATAGTAACCTGGGTTGGCATTTATAGTCGTTTAGCACTGGGAATGCTTTGGTTCATATTCTTCCTCCTTTCATAGTTTGTACTGAAAAGTCAGCTGTAATTCTGATAGATTTCCCCATATATGTAACTTGTTGTTTTTCTCTTGTGGTTTTCAGAATTTTGTATTTGTTTTGGGCATCTAGCATTTTAACTATGATATGGCAAGGGAAGTTTCTTCTCTCGTCCAGTCTATTTGGTGTTCTATGTGCTTCTTGTATTTGTATGGGTTTGACTTTTTTTTAGTTTGGGGAAATTTTCATCTATTATTCTGTTGATGATCTGATCAATACCATTCTCTTGGGATTCTTCTCCTTCCTCTATCCTTATGCTGCGGAGGTTTGGTCTTTTCATAGTGTCCCACATTTACTTGTTGTTTTACTCTTGTGTATTTTTAAGTTTTTCATAGTCTTTATTTGAGCTTTTTAGTTGTTCTGTGTCCAGGTCTGATATTCTTTTTTCTGCTTCCTCCATTCTGCTTCTGAGGCTTTTCCCATTCTTTCCTTTTGATTGGATGACTGTTCTATTTCTGTTTTCATTTCATCCTGTCTTTTCTTTAGTAGTTCCACTTCCTTTTGGAGCTTCTCAGTCTTTTCTCGTAGCTCCTTGTTTTGCTCATTGGTTTCCTTTTTCTTTTCAGCATGGGATCTTTTCAGTGTTTCCACTTCCTTCCAGAATTTGTCATTTTCTTGCTCTAGCTCTTTCTGTAGTCTGTCTTTTTCTCCCTTCAGCTCTCTCTGAAGTTTGTCCTTTCCTCCCTCTAGATCCTTTCTGAGTTTTTCACTCTCTGCCCTTAGTTCTATGATTTCTTTGAATATATCTGTGATCGTTAGTCTACAATTTGTGTCCTGGGCTACTTCTAGGGAGATTCTGTTGTAGGAGTCCTCCACACGCTCCGTAGAGTTTGGTGTGAATTTTTCTGTGCTTTTCCCATATTGTTCTTTGTTGTGCTCTCAGTATGTGGATTGCCTTTTGCCTATAATCTGATGTGAATCTCCAATGCCTCTTCAACGTATTGAAGGATTGCTTTCCTTGATTCTTTCAGGTGTCTTTGTTGTATTCTCCTTATTTATAGGATGTTGACTTGTTTAGGTTTCATGCTTTCAATTTTGGTTATATATTGGAAAGTATAGTTCACTCTTCCCTTTCTATTCCACAAGAACTGGGTGGTTATCAACCCAGATGACACCTTCTGAGCACTGTACTCCCTCTGCTGCCAGCCAGTTACTCTAGGTGGGATGTAGGGCTTCCTGGAACTTCTCCCCCATTTTCCAGTTGTCGTGGGTGGGTTCCATACCCTATGCCTCCACTGCTCTGGCATGCACCAGTAGCCTCTACGCAACATAGACTAAGAGTTGGAACCTCACCTCCCAACATGCTATGCTCCTGGATGACATGCCTGTCTGCTGCCTGCTCCCTGGGATCCAGCTCTCTGGAATGTGCCAGCAGCTTTTATGCAACATAGGCTAGGAACTGGAGCCTCACTTCCCATGATGCTATGCTCCTGGCCAACATGCCTGCCCACTGGCCTGCACCTTGTGCCCCAGCTCTCTGGTGTGTGCCAGCAGCCTCTATGCAACACAGGCTCTATACTACTTCTACATGACAAAAACCACCTTAACACTTCCTGTAGAGTAAAACATTGATATCATTGCCTGCAAATTGGAGAACACATAAAGGAATCTAGAACTTGCTCATGAGATAAGTGCAATGATTCTATTCTTTCTTTTTTCAATATATATTTTCATTGATTTTTTTGTGCATTTGATACAATATGTCTTAGGTATATTTAGACTCCCTTTGCAATCTGTACCCATTTCATGCCTGGCCCATAAGATTTCATTGTTTCTATTTTGAATGTTAAGGTCTAGTTGTAAGTTCACATGAATGAGTTCCCCAAAGTCTGGAGGGCTTTTTTTCCTTATGATCATGAATCTCTCCCAGCTCTTAAAATCTTTCTGCATCCTTTCCACAGTGTTCTCTGTGGCCTGGGTAAATGGTGTTTAATGGAAGAATTCTATCCAGGGACACACACTCTGCTCTGTCTTATTCTGAGGATTAATATCCAGGATATACCACAAAATTAAAAAAATGAGGAAAAAAAAACATTTAAAAGTCAGGATATGGATATAAACAGACAGTTTTGCAAAGAAAAAATAATAATGGTTAGGAAACACCTTAAAATTTGTTCAATATTGGGCTGGAGAGATGGCTTAATGGTTAAGAATGCCTACTGCTCTTGCAGAGGACCCAGGTTTGATTACCAGCATCCATATAATGGCTGAGAACCATCTTTAACTCCAGTTCCAGGGGAATCCAACGTCCTCTTCTGACCTTCGCAGCTTGCACGACACGGGTGCACAAACCTACATGCAGGCGGTTCATTCAAACACATAAAAAATAAATAAAATTTAAAAAATGTTCAATATCTTTAGAAAATAGGGAAATGAAAATCAAAACCACTTTAAGTTTTTATCTTATGCCAATCTGACTGGTTAAAATCGAGAGAACAAATGAAACCAAATGTTAGCAAGAATGTGAAATTCCTGGCCAGGTTGAAAATTCATGCAATTTCTGTGGAAAGCAATGTGGAGAACCCTTAAAACGCCAAAAATTAATCTACCATATGTACCAGTTATACCAGTCCTTGTCATATATCCAAAGGACTCATCCTATTGCAGAGAAGAAATACTTGACCATCTATGTTTGCCTGCTGTTCTAAAAAAAAAAAAAAAATCAGCCTAAATCTCCCTCAACTACTCAGCAGTAAAGAAGGACTAAATTGGCAATTTTGCTGGTAAATAGATGGAAATAGAAATTGTTATAGGTGAAGTAACGCAGACTTATAAAAACAAGCAATGTACATACATTCTCTACTATTTGTAGATCTTAGCATCAAATCCTTATATGTAATAAAACCAAGATGCAGGAAAATGAAAGGAACCATGGAGATAAAGGGAAAGAAAGAAACCGAGAGAAGGGGTTAGTGGATGACATGTTACCAAGGGGGAATGGTTAAAAGGGAGGGGGGGTTAGTGGATGACATGTTACCAAGGGGGAATGGTTAAAGGGGGCAGTTAACTAGAGTTGAGGAAGGAAGGGTATGCAAAACACCAGGGCATAAATTGAAAGAAACAGCTCAAGTGATGTTGATAATAGGAGAAGGAAATATCAAGGGAAAATGGAGAAGATGGTGTTACTTTAATTGAGGAGGGAGAACACATGGTTAGACAGACGCGGAGAGCAATGATAGATAAACAACTCTTAGATGGTACAAAAACCCAGGGGGAAATGAACTAGTTCAAAACCTACAAAATACACACATACAATGTCAATACAAGAGTACATGTGTATCGGTAATGTTATATAACAAGAAACACACCACCAGATAGGAGAAATCTCCCTTGAAGTTTTGTTCAAGGTAGTCCAAGAGACTCGCCAAAAACACTGGCTCTTGCCACCACCTTTATTCACCTTCAAAAACTTGAAGGTAAGACACTATTGCTGAAGATATGACATATTTTTAACACAGCACTTGGAGCAATGAAGCTGGACTTGACTTGCAACCCTGTTCCCTGAAGACCAGCTCTCAGTGTTTTACAGGACCCTATGCAAGATGCTAAGGCTAAAAAATAATCAATCCATGATCCAACCCCAGCTTGAAAGCCTAATAACCAAAACAATGGCCAGCACAGCAAACTATATCAGTTCATTATTGGCACTTCTATCTTGGGGGTAATCAATAACTATCTAATTGTTCTTATAGCCCCCTAAATGGAAGGGAACTCATATGTGGCACTATAAACATAGCCAAATACACATAGCTGAAGAGTTCATAGAACCTTAAGAAAACCCTACATCTGCCCCATCCTTAAACAAGCATAATTTCATTATGTATACATAATTTCATTATGTATGCTAAATATACATCTTTATATTTCCAGATAAATATAATGGTCAGCATTAATCCAAGAAGTTTTTATGTGTAAGAAATGAAGACTATATCAGAATTCTACAGCTGTTCACAATGAATAAGTGTCTGTGATATGCAAAATCCTAAGTGACTTCTACGATGGAATATCTACACAAAAGGCTAATATAACATAATGGAACAGGAGGTAGAGTGAATATGAATGCGTTGTTCAATTCTCACCAGTGAAGATTCCTCTTGTTACAGATGGCAAAGAGCACAGAAGCCCACATTGATCCTATTTTAAGTTGTGGTGCCAATGTGAATATTGGTGGCATTTCTTTAAAATTTTTGAAGCACTCCATGGGTGTAATTAAACCATCATTAACAACTAACGAATGGTTAGTGATCAACAGCAACGAATTTTGAATGTCACTGTATAAAAGCGCTCTAGAAAGAAATAACCATGAAAACTTTTATGTAAATTGTAAGGGAAGTTTGCTTTAAATGTTTATTATTTTTATTTTATTTTATTATTTTTATTTTATCTTATTATTTTATTTATTTATATTTGTGTGTGTATGTGTATTGTTTGAATGTATCTAAGGGTACCCATATCATTAAATGCCTCCAGAGGTCAGAAAAGGAAGTCAGAACCCATGGAACTGAATTTTATAAATGGTTGTTAGCCTCTATGTAGGTATTTGGAATCAAACTTCTATCTGCTGGAATAACAGCCAGTGCTCTTAACCAATGAATCACCTCTCCAGCCAGGAGAATCATATTTTAAAGTAATATTACTCCTTTGTGAACAATAAAAGAATCTTAGTAACTTACAAAGTTTTTCTCAAAATTAATTGATAGGTAGCTAATCATATATTGACATTCAAATTTACATATTGAGAGAACATATGCATCTGATCTGTGTCAAATTAGCAATGCTAATTGAGAGAAGTCTCAAGAGGTCTGGCTTTCTGTATACACAAATCTATTACTAGATTATAATGGAACATGGGAGAACAATTGAAAACTCAATTTGTGTAACTTGTCTTGGCATTAATCTTTCCAATCTTCTTTAGAAAAGAGAAAAAATATACATTAAAATTAAGACAGGTGGATCTCTGTGAATTAAATCCATCCTGGTCTACATATTGAGATCCAGGCCAGCTGGGACTACAGGGAGACCCTGTCTCAAAAAGACCCAAAACAAATAAAAATTACTAAGATATTTTACCAACTTAAAGAAAATCAGTTGAATGACCTGTATGAAGCATAAACTTTCTTTCTTGCAATAAAGACAAGAAATAAGATAGTTGAAAACATTAAAGTATGAGGGACACTTGCTTTGTAATGCTAACTACAGATATCATAAAAGGTTTTTAAGGATATGAGCCATTTGAGATGCTGTTTCTAATGCAATATAACCACAGCTTTAATTTATAAATATGTAATGATTTTCTGCTCAGAACTACATCCTCATCTCAACACAAAGTGAATCAACTTTTTCAAAAAGTTCCTCCTTATAAATGGCAATATTCATATCTAAAAGTGTTATAATTCGAGTTTTAAAATACATTAAAAACCATAATTTTCTTCATCAACTTTATCAAACAAATCTTGCTTCGTAATGGGCTTATTCCTTACATTTGAATATTTTTAATACAAACTTTTATGCTCATAATATAATTATAAACAAAGTATTGTCTATACACTCATAGAGAATATATAGACATAGTATTTGATTATAGACAAAGGTATAGATTGATATAGGTGACACTATATAGATATGAATATAAATAATCTGCTTGACAAATTTCTCTAGCTTAGAATATTTAAATGAGTAACAATACATATTAACATAAATTTTCAGCAAAGCAGTAGGCAATCCTGTTAGCCAAAAACTGATGGCTGATCTGTGATGATATATAAAGTCAGATTCACATAAATCAGTGCTCCTAAAGGTGTTCTTCTTACCAGTGTTCTTATCAGTGTTCTTATCTGTGATCCTATCAGTGTTCTTACTATCAGTGTTCCTATCTGTATTCTTACTATCTGGGGTATAAAAAATCAGAAGGTGTTTGCAAAGCAGATAAACACAATGGAACAATTATTGTTCTGACAAGTGAATTCTGACAAAGACTTTTGATAATTTATGTATCTATTTAAATGAGAATATTCATTTCCATGATTAAAAATTTGCATTTTGTGAAGTTGTGTATTTGTGTCTTGCAGTTTATCATAACAATTTTAAACTAACATATTAAATATATTAAAATATAATAAATATTTATAGAATATGTTTGTTAATAAAATTATTCCATAAGCTGTAATCAACAGCCATCTAATTGGACTTAAAGCCTCCTCAATGATCGGAAACTTATGAGTGGCACTATAAATATAGCCAAATACACATGGCTGGAGAAGTCATAAATCCTAGGGGTAACCCTATTACTGTCATATCTCTAGCTTATTGTATACTAATGATGACTATATTTATAGACAAGCATATAATACACCACTCATCAAAAAAGCTTCTTTTTCCAATAGATGGAGAATATTATTGAGTTTCACAAATGGTCACACACAGAGAATATATGTTTAAGAGATGCCTAGCTCTAAGTGATACATATACAGAGAACAATGAAGGCTTCTGGAAAATAGCAGAACAGGACCATGGAAGCAGAGAGAATACTAATATATCACTCAAGTAGTTACCCTTCCTCATACAACAGAGAGTGATGTACACAGAATGCCACAACTGGATAAATTTTAGAGAATAAGAGACTACATAATGTGTGTTTTTGGATAGCATTCTGATATTAAACCTCACCCACCTGCAGCTCAGGGACCACTGGAGAACAGGCAGTGAAAATATTGTACAAACCAGTGTTGATGTGTGAACATAAGGGAACAGAAACTCTCAGGCCACTGAGAACTTGCTCAGTCAGACCAAAACCCAACATAAACAAAGGGAAATAGGCAGCAGGCTCCAATCCTAGCCTAGGATCTACTGGCAACTGTTTATTGCTGGGTGAGGGAGTGTAGACCTATTTTTAAGGGGAAGAATCTATAGAGCCTTCTTTATCCAGTGGATAAACCTGAACTGAGAAACAATATCTAGGTGGAAATGCTGGACTGGATAGGACTTCCCATATATGACCAAATATTCGAAATCCAGTTGAGGTGGGCTATTGACGTGGAGCTGATGGGGGAGGGGGTCAAAATTTGATTAGAAACTATAATATGAAATACACAAAAGCTCAATAAAGTATTTAAAAAAAAACAAAACATCAACAGAAACATTCCATAGAATACTACTGATAGCAATTATTGTGTATTTGTAAGTAGAATTTTTTTCTTTTTTTTTAAATTTTTTTTTATTTTTTTATGTGTATGAATGTACTGTCTGCATGTAGGTTTGTGCACCCATGTCGTACAATGCCACAGAGGTCAGAAGAGGGCATTGAATTCCCCTGTAACTGGAGTTAAAGATGGTTCTCAGTCGCCATGTGGGTTCTGGGGATTGAACCCACATGGGTCCTCTGCAAGAGCAGTCGGTGCTCTTAACCACTCGGCCATCTCTCCAGCCCCAGTAAGTAGAATTTTCAAAGTCAGTATCCTATAAATAAGTAGGCTGTTATGTCATAGTTCTTTGTTAAGGGGAAATATCTAGTAATAGAAATAAATTTATTGAAAGCCTATGTCATGGTTAATCCTGGGTGTCAACTTGACTGGACTAAGGAACAAATAAGAGAAAAGGGTCTTCTGATTGGACCACCTCAACCCGGATGGCCCACCCCAAATGTGGGTGTTACCTTCTGCCGGCAGGCAGTATTTAAGGCCACGGCAGCGGGAGCTGGCCCCTTTTTCTTCTTCCTGCGGCTTGCTTCTCTCATCTGGTGAGTTTGTCTTGCTGCTGTGATCAACCTTTCGGATCCCAGCGTGTACTGAGACTGGCAGATCTCCTGGAATCCATTCGGGCCTTCAGCACTAGACTGGGACTCCTGAGACATCCAGCCTTGCGGACTGAGCAGTTCCCTGGATTCCCGGCCTCTCCAGTTCGGCGCTACTGTTGAGCTCCGTCACGTGAGCAAATCAATAAATTGTATATAGTTATATATATTCATCCTGTTGCTTCTGTTTCTTTAGAGAACCCTGACTAATACAGATTTTGGTACCAGAAGTGGTTCTAGAGAAACAGAATTGAAAGGATGAATTTCTTTAGTGGGCTTGGTAGCCTCTGGAGCCAGCTCTCCAACCCAATGAAGCCTAGAGTTACTGAAGGCTCTCCTGGTGGCATGAAGAGGAATGATAATCCTTGGTGCAGACTATTTGATCTAATTATGAAGATAGATCCATTTGACTCACCTAACTCACCTCTTGTGAGAAGCAAGGAATTTAGTGACTCTATATATAAAACGTTCGAGAAATTGCAGAAAAATCAGGAAAATAATGATGTTGCCTTGTTGCTCCTAGCATGTCTGGATAAACTGTTAGACGAAAATATGGAGCTCGGTGATAAAAATGACCAGCTCCGGATTCGAAACAACAGTTTAAAGGTTTCCAAGTGTGCTCTGGAAGAGAATCTTCTCTCCAGCAGCCAAAGAGCTAAAGCAGCAGAAAATCAAGCTGGAGCCCTTATTATACGGTTGGCTGATTTACAACGCAAATTTAATTCCCAGCCACGAAAAGTGTCAGCAGTTAAAGTGAGAGCACTGGTGGGGAAAGGGTGGAACCCTGAAACTTGGGATGGAGATGTGTGGGAGAACTATGATGATGAGGATTTTGAACCCTCGGATTCTGAGGGATTTTCTTTATCTGAGGAATTAACCTCCCCACCCTCAGCAGAGAATCCACACCCTGCAGATCCCTCCTCCCCACCCTTGCCTGAGGAAATTAATCCCCCCCTCCCAGTGGGAGCTGATGTCCCTCAGGGCCCAACAATTGTTGCCTCTAGACCTATAACCAGATTGAAGTCTAAGCAAGCCCCTCAAGGTGAGATAGAAAGTGTGGTCCACGAGGAGGTGCGATATACTACTAAAGAAATTAATGAGTTTGCTGATTCATTCCGGCAGAAGCCTAAGGAATATGTGTGGGAATGGATTTTAAGGGTGTGGGATAATGGTGGAAGGAATATAAAATTGGATCATACTGAGTTTATCGATATGAGCCCACTGAGTAGAGATTCTAGGTTTAACATGGAAGCTCGAGCAGTTAAAAAAGGTGTTAAAAGTTTATTTGAATGGTTGGCTGATGTATTTATTAAAACATGGCCTACTAACAGCGAGTTAGAGATGCCTGATATTCCTTGGCTTAGTATTGATGAAGGGATTGTGAGGGTCAGGCAGATGGGCATGCTCGAGTGGATTCGAAGTGTAAAACCACATTCTCCACAATATGAGGACCCAGAGGACATGCCACTCACTGAATTTATAAGATGGAAAGTACTGAGAGAGACACCAGAACATTTGAAGAGCTTTGTTTTTGCTCTATTTCTTATGCCAGATCTTACAGTTAGAGAAGTTGTGGCTCGTTTGCATAAATTAAATGTACACGTAGTAGGTCTAACAGGACCTCAGGGTAGGCGTCAGGTGGCAGCACTGAATCGCAGAAGGCCAGATGAGCGTAGTTACAGTAATTATCATAATGGGTGGCAAAGGCAAAACAATACCTATAATGGCATGACCCGAAATGATCTTTGGAACTGGCTAATTAATCATGGTGTTCCCAGGAACCAAATACATAAGAAGCCTACTAAGTTTTTATTTGATCTGTATAAGCAGAAAAGCTCTAGAACGAATGACAGGAAGTCAACATTTGATTTTAGGAGTAGCGAATCCCGCCCAGTTGACCGGTTTCCAGACTTGAGACAGTTCACAGACCCAGAACCCCTTGAATGAAGGGGTGGCCGGGTTCCAGTGAGGAAGGACCTTGTCACAATACCAAAGAGTTATGCTGTTTGCCTTCCTCCTGTCCTTCCCCAGAGGGACCTGAGGCCTTTTACTAGGGTAACTGTACACTGGGGAAAAGGAAATAATCAGACTTTTCGAGGCCTATTGGATACTGGTTCTGAGTTGACACTGATCCCAGGAGACCCTAAAAAGCATTGTGGCCCTCCGGTTAAAGTAGGGGCCTATGGAGGTCAGGTGATAAATGGAGTTTTGGCTGAAGTCCGACTCACGGTGGGCCCAGTGGGTCCCAGAACGCATCCCGTAGTTATTTCCCCAGTCCCAGAATGTATAATTGGGATAGATATAATTAGAAATTGGCAGAATCCCCACATTGGTTCCCTGATCTGTGGAGTGAGGGCTATTATGGTTGGAAAGGCCAAATGGAAACCATTGGTGTTGCCTCTACCAGGGAAAATAGTGAACCAAAAACAGTATCGTATCCCTGGAGGGATTGCGGAGATTAATGCCACTATCAAGGATTTGAAAGATGCAGGGGTGGTGATTCCTACCACATCTCCATTTAACTCTCCAATTTGGCCTGTGCAAAAGACAGATGGATCATGGAGAATGACAGTTGACTATCGAAAACTCAACCAAGTAGTGACACCAATTGCAGCCGCTGTACCAGATGTGGTGTCCTTACTCGAGCAGATTAATATGTCTCCTGGTACCTGGTATGCAGCTATTGATCTGGCCAATGCTTTTTTCTCAATACCGGTTCATAAGGACCACCAGAAGCAATTTGCTTTCAGCTGGCAAGGCCAACAGTATACCTTTACTGTCTTACCTCAGGGGTATGTTAACTCTCCAGCGTTGTGCCATAACTTAGTTAGAAGGGATCTTGATCGCCTGACTCTTCCACAAAATATCACACTGGTCCACTATATTGATGATGTTATGTTGATTGGACCCAGTGAACAGGAGGTAGCAGCTAGCCTAGACTTGTTGGTAAAGCATATGCGCATGAGAGGATGGGAAATAAATCCAACTAAAATTCAAGGGCCATCTACCTCGGTGAAGTTTCTAGGAGTTCAGTGGTGTGGAGCATGCAGAGACATTCCTTCTAAGGTAAAGAATAAGTTGTTGCACCTGGCCCCTCCCTCCACCAAGAAAGAAGCACAACGTCTGGTGGGTCTTTTTGGATTCTGGAGGCAGCACATTCCTCATCTGGGTGTGTTACTACGACCCATATATCAGGTGACTCGTAAGGCAGCAAACTTTGAGTGGGGCTTGGAACAGGAAAAGGCTCTTCAACAGGTCCAGGCTGCGGTGCAGGCTGCTCTGCCCCTAGGGCCATATGATCCAGCAGACCCAATGGTGCTTGAGGTATCAGTGGCAGATAGAGATGCTGTCTGGAGTCTGTGGCAGGCTCCCATAGGGGAATCACAGCGGAGGCCCTTGGGATTTTGGAGCAAGGCTCTACCTTCATCTGCAAACAACTATTCTCCTTTTGAGAGACAGCTCTTAGCCTGCTATTGGGCCTTAGTGGAAACTGAACGTTTGACAATGGGCCACCAAGTCACCATGCGACCTGAGCTGCCCATCATGAGCTGGGTGTTATCTGACCCACCAGACCATAAAGTAGGACGTGCACAGCAACAGTCCATTGTCAAATGGAAGTGGTACATACGGGACAGGGCCCGGGCAGGCCCTGAGGGCACAAGCAAGCTACATGAAGAAGTTGCCCAAATGCCTATGGTTCCCACTCCTGTTACAATGTCTCCTGGGCTTAAGCATGCACCTATGGCTTCATGGGGTTTGCCCTATGATCAGTTGACTGAGGAAGAGAAGACTAGGGCCTGGTTTACTGATGGTTCTGCACGCTATGCAGGCACCACCCAGAGGTGGACAGCTGCAGCATTACAGCCAATTTCTGAAACAACCCTAAAGGACACTGGTGAAGGAAAGTCTTCACAGTGGGCAGAACTTCGGGCAGTGCACATGGTTGTGCATTTTGCCTGGAAGGAGAAATGGCCAGAGGTTCGATTATATACTGATTCATGGGCTGTAGCCAATGGTTTGGCTGGATGGTCAGGGACTTGGAAGGAGCATGACTGGAAAATTGGTGAGAAAGACATTTGGGGAAGAAGTATGTGGATAGAGCTCTCTGAATGGTCAAAGGATGTGAAGATACTTGTGTCTCATGTAAATGCTCATCAAAAGGTGATCTCAGCAGAGGATGAGTTTAATAATCAAGTAGATCGGATGACTCGTTCTGTGGATTGTCAGCCTCTTTCTCCAGCTATCCCTGTTGTTGCTCAATGGGCCCATGAACAAAGTGGTCATGGTGGCAGAGATGGAGGTTATGCATGGGCTCAACAGCATGGACTCCCACTCACTAAGGCTGATCTGGCTACAGCTGCTGCCGAGTGCCAGATTTGCCAACAGCAGAGACCAACATTGAGCCCCCGATATGGTGCTATTCCCCGGGGTGACCAGCCAGCAACCTGGTGGCAGGTTGACTACATTGGACCACTTCCATCATGGAGGGGACAGCGTTTTGTTCTTACAGGAATAGATACTTATTCTGGTTATGGATTTGCCTTTCCTGCACGTAATGCTTCTGCCAAAACTACCATCCAGGGACTTACGGAATGCCTTATCCACCGTCATGGTATTCCTCACAGCATTGCTTCTGACCAAGGAACTCACTTCACAGCCAAAGAAGTGCGACTGTGGGCCCATGGTCATGGTATCCACTGGTCTTACCATGTTCCCCACCACCCAGAAGCAGCTGGCTTGATAGAACGATGGAATGGCCTCTTGAAGACACAGTTACAGCGCCAATTAGGTAGCAATACCCTGGAGGGCTGGGGCAAGGTTCTCCAGCAAGCAGTATATGCTTTGAATCAGCGTCCACTATATGGTACTGTTTCTCCTATAGCCAGAATTCATGGGTCCAGGAACCAAGGGGTGGAAGTGGGAATGATTCCACTCACTATCACCCCTAGTGACCCAGTAGGAAAATTTTTGCTTCCTGTACCCACGACCTTGCGTTCTGCTGGTCTAGACGTTTTGGCTCCAATGGGGGGAGTGCTTTTGCCAGGAGATACAGCAAACGTTCTATTGAACTGGAAGCTAAGACTTCCCCCTGGCCACTTCGGGCTTCTACTGCCTTTAAGCCAACAGGCTAAGGAAGGAATAACAGTAGTAGGAGGAGTGATTGATCCAGACTACCATGGGGAAATTGGACTTTTTCTCCACAATGGGGGCAAGGAAGATTATGTCTGGAAGGCAGGAGATGCTGTAGGGCGCCTTCTGGTGCTACCATGTCCTATGATTAAGGTCAATGGGAAACTCCAACAACCCAAACCAGACAGGACAATAAATGGCCCAGACCCTTCAGGGATGAAGGTATGGGTCACTCCTCCAGGGAAAGAGCCAAGACCTGCAGAGGTGCTTGCTGATGGCGGAGGAAATACAGAATGGGTAGTAGAAGAAGGTAGTCATAAATATCAGCTGAAGCCACGGGACCAGTTGCAGAAACGTGGATTATAATAGATATTAACCTTCGTCCTATTTGGTTAAGAATGTGCTTGTATATATATATATATATATATATGTATATATGTATGTATATTAAGTGGATACTTGTGTTCCCCTTTGAATGTGCAACTGAGATATGTGTTAAGTGTTGTCATATTTAGGTTATTAGATACTGAAGGACTAAGTTCTTCTCAAGGACATTACCACCTACTCTAAGATATAATGCTTTGCTATTGCACATGAGATACTTATAACATGTTAGGTGGAATTATGACCCTGCCATCGTTTGCAATTGACATTTAAGCAGAGGCTATTTATTGGGTGTCAAGTTGACAAGGGGTGGACTTGTCATGGTTAATCCTGGGTGTCAACTTGACTGGACTAAGGAACAAATAAGAGAAAAGGGTCTTCTGATTGGACCACCTCAACCCGGATGGCCCACCCCAAATGTGGGTGTTACCTTCTGCCGGCAGGCAGTATTTAAGGCCACGGCAGCGGGAGCTGGCCCCTTTTTCTTCTTCCTGCGGCTTGCTTCTCTCATCTGGTGAGTTTGTCTTGCTGCTGTGATCAACCTTTCGGATCCCAGCGTGTACTGAGACTGGCAGATCTCCTGGAATCCATTCGGGCCTTCAGCACTAGACTGGGACTCCTGAGACATCCAGCCTTGCGGACTGAGCAATTCCCTGGATTCCCGGCCTCTCCAGTTCGGTGCTACTGTTGAGCTCCGTCACGTGAGCAAATCAATAAATTGTATATAGTTATATATATTCATCCTGTTGCTTCTGTGTCTTAGAGAACCCTGACTAATACAGCCTATTTCCTAAAACTTTGTATTATTGAGAATATATAAGTTTAAACAGAACATGTGTAATATGTATTTGATATTCCAAAAATAAATATACATTGTCAGTGATAAAGACACAATTGAGCCAAAACACTGAAAATATTTTGTTTTTGAAATTATACTTTGAATATATATTTACACACTCAACTATGTGCATGGAAATTTCCATGCAAACACACATGTATACGATTGTTTCATTTTCCAAACACCTAAGATGAACACTTGATGTCAGAGATTTGAAAAATCAGCAACAATTTATTTTCTACATTATATGAAGAAATTGAACATTGAATTAGAATCAAAATGTGCTTAATGATTTCAAACAATGAAAAGCAAAATTTACAATTCGAGATCTATTAACAATAATAAAACACAAGAGTCACACATGTAGAGGCTTAATTATAATTGTTAAATAATATAAAATGTTGGGCTGGAGAGATAGCCTAGCGGTTGTTAAGAGCACTGACTGCTCTTGTAGAGAACCCGAGTTTGATCCCCAGCACCCACATGGCAGCTAAGAACCGTCTGTAACTCCAATTCCAGGAGAACTCCAGTTCCAGGGGAATCTGAGTCCCTCTTCTGACCTCCGCGGCATTGCACAACATGGGTGCACAGACCTACATGCAGACAGTACATTCATACACATACAAAAATAAAAATAAAAAATAAATAAATAAAATAAGTATAAAAAATATAAAAAGTTATTGACATTATTGGTTACATAAATAATATAATACACATTAAGAATTTACATTACTTAAGTTTATGACATTATATCAAGGCTATTATGCTTCAAAGTTATTTCAATTTTGTAGAAATTTTTAAAATGAATCTTCCCCAGAATAATTTCATGTATAACCCTTCCTTGGGATTTGATAGATCGTTTGCTTCAAAATCACACTGAAACAACTACAAATCACATTTATCTAAGATCCTCATACAAAACTAAATAACTCCTTTGAATTTAGAAGATCTGTGTGTTACCAAACCAGACAAAAATGCTTTCTTTGCATTCAGAGTAGGAAATGAATACTGTAAACTCTAATAATGAATGAGAATTCTATCACAACATTCTAAGCCAATAATCTAATAGTCCAGTTCTGAGAACTGAATGAGATAATGTAAAGGAATCACTTACCACAGCACTTTGGCATTACTGGCTGCTCGAAATTATGTTCACACATAGTTTCCTCATTGTGTTGTAAGTTTTCAAGCATGATTTAAATATAATGTAATTGATTCTGATGAGGAGTCAAGTAGTAAATTTGTTAAGGTCAAAATAATGAGATATTTTTCTTTACTTTGAGTATGGGAATGGGAAAGCTTACACTACTAAACCACTTAAAAATGCTTCAGAAGATATGTGGTGAACATTGGCCTGCTTGAGACTCCTGTACACATAGAAACAAAGGCTTGGCTTTCCAGCCCAATTTCAACCCTCTGATGCTTACTGCTGTGAGACTTCACCCTTTTCTTGCTTCCAAAACACAGCTTCCTGTCTCAGGCACAAGTAACTATGCCTGAGGTTCAAGGAGTAGCATAAATGCAGACCATAAGGTATGTCCTTGAATGTGAGGAGACCTACATTCAAGAGAAAGCTTACATACTGATACAATGTATCTATAGTGCATTTCCCAGAGAACATATTCCTACAACAACTGACTATTATACTTCAAGAGATTTTTTTTAGGAGAGAAGTAAAGATGGGTTTATTGTACATGGTTAGACACGTTTATGCCAGATTCCACCCTCTCCAATCCACAAACATATGCATTCTTAACTTGTGCCTGCATTGTGCATCCTGCATCATTTGAAAATATCCATGCAAAGTGCCGTTGGAAGTGCAACACTGTTGGTCCATTGCCATGCTGACAATGACACTTGAGCTTATGAATGTTGCGGACAGAAATCAGAAATTGTTGGTGAAATTGACCACCTGCAAACTGGATGAATCTCAGTGCTATAAAAGTGCATGCTGCTCACACAGAGTAGCCCCAAACAGCATTTGATGTGGTTGTTCCTGCAGGTCTCTCTCATCTCCTGCCAAGAAGTGGAAGAAAAACGTGACTGCTATTTAAAATATCTGAGTCCCTCATTCTTGATTCTGTCCCTCAGAACCCTTCTGTGCTTTGCTCCAAAACAGTGGAACCTCAACATTCAGTAACAAGTTTCAGTTAGAAATTATTACATTTTCTTAAAATCAGTATGAACTGTTCAATAATTGTGAGGTCTTGTTTTAAATGTAAGAGTTCAAGTTCACTATATTATAATTTAGTGCTAAATGATGTTCAAAGGCTTATTTTTAAAATATTTTTATGAGATTTAGAATTGTCAAGATACTTTTTGAGTTAAGTTGCAGTTTACGAGAACACTGAGTACTAAACTTTTGAAGGGCATTTTTCTTTTTTCGTTTAAGAACACTACAACTTCTGGTGTCTGGAATGTAACTCCACTAGGTTTCAGACACTGTGAAGTAACACCATCTCTGGGAACACCTGTTACCTTTTAATCTGCAGATTACCTGTCTGCATTATTTAAATAACTCCTACAAGTCTTGATGGAGTGAGTGAAGCAGTTAAGTTCTTTGAATAGTTGTTTCCCTCCATAGTGAGTTTTCAAAACTATTGACTACCATTTGAAAGGTCTTTAAGCAGCAATGTATTTGTTCAAAAATGAAGCAGAGACTAGCTTATACTATTATACATAGAAAGATTCAGCATAATGAAAGTGCCTTTGGGAAAGATTTTTAAAGCTTAATTTCTGTCAAATGCAACAGATTGAGAAAAAAAAAAAAGGTCAGTGTTATCACTTCCCCTTTACCCACAGTTATACATTCCCTTTTACCCACACTTAATATCCCTCTCCAGTTAGATATTTATCTTAAAACTTGTTATTTCCATAGTAGCTATCGTAGAAGTAATTTTCTTATACAACCCCTTCATATATATATATATATATATATATATATATACATTTATTTTATGTTTAATTTTATTGAGAATCTCATACATGCATAACATGTGTTTTATAAAAACTGCCCCATGATGTGTATCATGCCTATTTTGTTATGTGCTCTCTCTATTTAAAAAATTATTTCCCATTTAGTTGAGTCAGTACTATTTGTAAGCACATGGGTATGAGACCATGTAGAAGAGCACAGGCAGTGTCTCAGTGGCCTCATCTTTGTAAAAAATTGTCTCTCAGCCCTCTCTCTCAATGAAGACTTGTCCTCAAAAACACTGCCTCAGTTCCAGATCAAGCTGATGAGCTACTCTGAACATTCTGCACTTCATGGTCATGTTCTGCCTCCAGGACAAGGCATGGAAAACATTGCTACTGCTCTTTAGGCTAGAAAATAACCAGAATACCATTATACACATTCTGTAGCCATTTCTCACTCTTGAACTAATGCTGGAAATCTCTGTTCCTCCTACAAACAAACTAAGGGAGCTAGCTGGAACTAATCCATCCCACTCACTCATTCCTAGCTTTAGGTTTCACCTTGAACACTGGATCAGCCTGGAATTACACAGTCCCTCCTTAAAAATCTCAAAGTTGATAACATGTAGCATAGACCATATAACACTATGACAATGGAAAAACAAACAAACAACAACAAAATAGAACCGATCTTCTACTCAATAAGGACAGGGAAGAATTTCATATATGATAAACAACCCCCCCCTCCAAAAGATATTTTGGGATATTTCCAAGTAACATTACAACAACAAATTATTTGAAATACCAAAGTATTCTCCCAACAAATTCCAAAAGTATATAGAAGTATCTACAACTAGAACTAATTGGAGGAACAAGGAAGGTGAAAGACCAATCATAACATTATCAAAGTATTCAAGTTTTTAAAGAAACGAACACTTCTAGAAACTAAAAAAAATGGTAGCAATAAAGTCTTGTATGAAGTTCAAGAAAATAAAAATATTTGGCTGATTGAAATGACAAAGACAATTCAGGGTTTCAAAATGAATTTACAAAATAGACATATTGAAGAAAATTCAAACTAAGATGAAGACGGAATTGAAAACTCAATAAGCAATTCAAAATAAAGAGGGGAAACCTCTAGAAGCAGAATGAATAAAATTGTAAACAAAATGAAAACCCGAAGATAAGGTAGGAAAATTAGAGTGCTATAGTGAAGAATACATAAAAAAAAATGAAAACAAAGGAACACAATAACTTGGAACTCTAGGAAAACAAAAAATTGTCCAAATCTATGTATTAGAGCCATTTAAAGAAAGAAAAATTACCTTCAAGTCAATGGAATTGACTAGTTATTCAAGGGGGTTACAGAAGAAATCCTGACTTATATCCAAGGGGTCTTCATTAGAGGGTACTTGAATATGGGTATTAGTATTTTGTGGAGATCCACCTGAGTCTTTCCTTCATTTCCATCATTTGGGTAGCTTCTGTTGGGCCTGGTTCTAATGTGAAAATTTCTTGTTTATTGAGCTGACACTGATTTTGATTATATTACTCAGGTTTTTGTTGATTTATTATATTATGTAGAGTTGTGGAAATATTTGGCTCCCAAATCTCAACTCTTTGATAACAATGTACCGACCAACATATATCACCCAACCAGCAGTTTGCTCAATAGACTAAGCCAAGCAAAACCCAAGCTAGCCCAAACACTCCAGCCCTATGAAATATATATATATAAGATAGAATAATATATATATATATATATATATATCCTCAGATTTCCAGGCACCTGTTTTTATGGGCTGGAAAGTCACAATGCTTCTCTGGCATATCAAACAGAATCTCATACATCCAAGTTAGATGAACCCCAATCACCGGTGAGGTGTACTCATGGAACCACTGTACAGCAACCTAAATCTACCAACCAATCTTCCAGGGCCAAGTGCCAAGTTCTGTACCTGGGTTTAGTAGGAGAAAGACTCCCCCAACATGGGGCTATACCTGTTTTCTACTGAGGCCCTGAGGCGATAGTGCTGAATTGTAGTCCATAAGGATACAAATGCCCTCGGACCACCTCCTCTGATGCTTCCTAGAACTCTTGGGGCCCCTAAGTCCCCCTCTCTGGCTTCGCCCTTAGCTGTTTAGAATGTACCTACAGCCTCAGGAGCTGCCATCTTGGAAAAGCTTGAAGTGAACATCTTTACTCATTCTCATTATCTTCAGTTTGAAGTCTATTTTGTTATACATTAGAAGAGCATGCCTGCTTGTTTCTCGTTCCCTTTTGTATGGAATATTTTTCCATCTTTCAATCTGTGGTTCCTTTCTTTAAAGGTAGGATGAGTTTCTTTTATACATAGAAAAATGATTTTTTTAATTAACCAATTCAATTAGATTCCAAGATTCTTTTCAGTGGGTAGGAGAAGTCAACAATACTTAAATTTATTATCAAAAGATATGTATATAATGGTTACAGTCTTTTCATTTTCTGTTTTCCTAGTTCTATTTTGTGATTCCATAATCATTTCTTCATTTATTTGCTTTCCAAAGTCCTGTAGATATGGTTCTTTCTTTTTCAGCCCTTTGTATTGCAACTATTATTCTCAGACTGGTTGCTTTGGTGGACATTAATTTTTTATCTTATTTATATTAAGGATTATTTTATTATATTGAGGATTATCATTCATACTACTATAGAGAGTTTTACTTGGATAACATAGTAGGGGGTGGCATTTCATTTAGAACTTGAACTATATTGCTGCAATTGCTTCTTGTTATTAATATTTGTAATGGAAAGCCAACTGTTATTCTGATGGATTTTTCTTTATATGTGATTGTTAGTTTTCTTTCTAAGCTTTCAGGACTCTCTCTCTCTCTCTTTCTCTCTCTCTCTAATATATATATCTATAGATTATTCTAATCTATATATCATCAATGATCCATGTAGCTAGTTTCTGTTCTGGTTCTATCTGGTGTGTTTTTTGATCTTGAATCTGTATGTGTATATTTTTCCTACACACAGGAGGAGCATAAATTGAAAGAGGACAACTAAATTCAGAATGAAATTACCAAAGATATAGAACACTGAGAAAATTCAATTAAATGAAAAAGAAATCCAGCATTCATCTCACAAACAACTTGGAAAGAATGGGAGAAGCCTTAGAACTATGATAATAGAAATATAATATCAAGATTTGAAGACACACAAAATAGAATAAATCAAGAAAAAATTATGAAAAAAATCAAAAACACAATAATGGAATAACCAGTAACTGTGAGATGTATGACAATATCAAAACTATTAATTAATAGGGAAGAAGGAAGAAAACTCATTCAGGAAATGAGTGATGTGTGGCACAGGTCTGTCAACAAAGTTTAGAGAAAAATTAGTCGCAAATTTAAAGAATATAATAGTATATATATATATATATATATATATATATATATACATATAAGAAGCATATAGAACTCCAAACAGACAGAAACAGAAAAGAAATTCTCCATGCTATATCATAGTAAAAACACTGTATGTCGAAAGCAAAGAAAAGGATAATGAGGGATGCAAAAGATAAACAAGTTACCTACAAAGGAAAACCTACCAGAGCTACAGCTAATTTCTCAATGCAGAGGATGAAAGCCAGAAGAGCCTGGTTGAAAATAGTCCCAGTTCTAAAGGACTATAGATGCCAACCCAGAGAACTTTGTCCAGCAAAAATTGTCTATTATAATTGAAGGAGAAAGAAAAAAGTATTCCATGATATAAATAAGTTGTAAGAATTCCTCTCCAATAAGCCATGCCTGCAGATAATTTTCCAAGCAATACAAAGAGCAGAGGGTGGGGGCAACTTTAACCAACACCATAAAACAAATGATACTACCACTATGGAAATAAAAACCTAGGGTAAGAATGTACTAGAATAGAGCAAGGAGTCAGCACAGCAATAGGTGACCTCATCACAACCCTGTGCATGGCGTGTTGCCAGCCAGACAGCCACACCTGGCCCATCATGCACGATAGTGGGGATGAGTCACCCAGCCAGTGGGACACCCGCCAGATCCAGAGAAAGGAGGCACCATGGCTAAATATTTGAGATTCACACCAGAATACAAACAATAAAATAAACCCACATGCCAAAAACACAAGGAAAAAAAAAACAACATGGGAAAACAACATAATAAATCTCCACCAGATGCTAGCAGTCCTATAGAAGTTCCCTACAATGAGATCTCACTGGAAGGAATCCAGGACTCAGATCTTAGTAAAATAGTCATAGACATTATCAAAGAAATCAAAGAATACAATAAAAACGAATCAGAGAACTAATGGGAGAGGATGAAGAACTCAAGAAGGAACAGAAGGGAAAGAAAGACAAAGTCCATAAGGAAATAGAAACACTGAAAGATCCCGTGCTGAAACAAAAAGGGCAAGAGACCAGAAAAACAAGGAGCTACAAGAGAATGACAAGCTCCAACAGGAAGTGGAAATACTAAAGAAATCACAGGATGAATTGAAAAAGGAAATTGAACACTCATCCAATCAATAGGAAAGGATGGGAGAAAGCCTCAAAAGCAGATTGGACAAAGCAGAAAATAGAATATCATACCTGGAGGTTAGCAAGGAAAATCTAGACAGCTCAAACAAAGATTATGAAAATTTTTAAAAAACACAAGAGTCGAACAACCAGGAAATTTGGGATACTATGAAAAGAAACCTCTGCATCATAGGGATAGAGGAAGGAGAAGAAGCCCACGAGACTCTTATTAATCAGATCTTCAACAGAATAATAGAAGAAAATTTCCCTAAACTGAAAAGAGAAAAAACCCATACAAATACAAGAAATGCATAGAACTCCAAACAGATAAGATCAGAAATGAAATTCCACATGCCATACCATATTTAAAACACAAGATGCCTAAAAGAAAGACAAGATACTGAAATCCACAAGAGAAAAACAGCAAGTTACATATAAAGGAAAACCAATCAGAATTACAGCTGACTTCTCAGTACAAACTATGAAAGCCAGAAGAATATGGGCTAATATATTCCCAGTACTAAATGATTGTAAATACCAACTCAGATTGCTATACCTAGCAAAAATGTCAATTATAGTTGAAGGAGAAAGAAAAGTCTTTCATGACATAAACACAATGAAAGAATATATGTTGAAAAAGCCAACTCTTCAGAAAATACTTGAAGCAATTCAAAGGACAGAGGAAAGAAACACATACCCACAAGCAGCTAGAGAGAGAAATCAAAAAAAGTGTAACTGTGAAAACACAAACCTAGACCAAGTATGCAAACAGAAAATAAGGTGAAAGGAAGAAACACACATCTCTCAATAATAATCTCAAATAGTAATGGTCAAGTCGTCAATCAAAAGACAGACTGGGAAAATGGATTAGGAAACAACTTAAAGTGAAAAAATGGCAAAAGATAGTCCAAGCAAACTGTCCCAAAAAGCAAGCAGGAGTTGCCCTTCTAATATCAGACAAAATAGACCTTAAAGGAAAACTAATCAGAAAAGACAAAGAGGGCCATTATAAAAGGAACAATTAATCATGAAGATTTCACAATCATAAATATATATGCACCAAACCCAAGTGCACCAAACTTCATAAACACAATCCTGCATGACCTTAGTGCACAGATTAATCCCATCACGCTAATATGGGGGAATTCAACACCCCCCACTGAGCTCTTTGGATAAATGAACCGGACAAAGAATAAACAGAGAAACATCTGAACTGAACAAAACATTATTCCAAATGGACCTTACAGACATGTAGTGAATATTCCACCGAAACACCAGAGAATATACTTTCTACTCATCATGCCATGGAACATTTTGGAAAATCTACCACATACTGGGAAACAGAAAAAGGCCTTTAAGAAATACAAAAGGATTGAAATAATTTCATGCATTCTGTCAAACTACACTCCAATAAAGCTCAACATCAGCACCAGGAAAAGCCTAACTATCTACAAGAACAAATTGAAACTAAACAACACACTCCTGAATAATGAATGGGTCAATGAAGAAATAAAGAAATAAAAGCATTCCTGGAACTAAAAAAAAAAAAATATTTGAGAAGCAATGAAAAATGAACCCCAAAACCAGCATACAGGAAGAAATAAAAAAAAAAAAATAGCAGAAATCAATGAAATAGAAACAAAGAAAACAATACAAAGAATCAATGAATCGAAAAGTTTGTTCTTTGAAGGGATAAATAAGAGAGACAAACTTATAGCCCTGTTAACCAAAAGAAAAAAAAAAAAGAGCAATTATAAATCAATATAATTTGTGATGAAAAAGAAAACATCACAATGACAAAAAATCAAAACAAAACAGACAATCATATGGGAATATTCAAAAACTTAAACTCTACTAAATTTGAAAACCTAAGAGAAATGGATGAATATCTGAAATCCTGGAATTCAGGTAACTTAACCAAGATGTTATTGACAGCTTCAACAGACCCTAATATTTGAGGAAACTGAAAATGTAATTAAAAAAAATGCCCAGGTCCAGATGGCTTCATGGCAGAATTCTATAAAACATTTAAAGAGTACTTAGAGCCATTACTACTTAAACTGTTCAGAGGGAACTTTCCCAGATTCCCTCTATGAAACCAGCATTACACTAATACCCAAACGAGGCAAAGATACAAACAAAAAAGAAAACTATATGCCCATCTCATTAATGAACATAGATGCAAAAATACTAAAAAAAAAAATACTTGCAAAGTGCATAGAGACCCACTTAAAAAATCAACCGTGATGACCAAACTAGATTCATACATGAGATGCAGGGATGGTTCAACATATGAAAATCAATAAATATCATAAAACACATAAATAGACTGAAAGTCAAAAATTACAAGATCATATCAATTGACACAGAAAAAGCCTTTGACAAAATCCAGCATCCCTTCATGATTAAAGTTCTAGATGGAATTGGACTGGAAGGTACATTCCTCAACATTATCCAAACCATATACAACAAACCCACAAACAACATCATCCTAAATTGAGAGAATTTAGAAGCATTCCTCTTAAAGGCAAGAACCTGGCAAGGCTGAGCCCCACTCCTTTTCAATAAAGTGCTTAAAACGCTTGCTAGGGCAATAAGGCAAGAAAAGGAAATTAAAGGAGTACTAATTGTACAAGAGGAAGTCAACCTATCCCTTTTTGCAGATGATATGATCCTTCACCTAAAGGATGCAATAAGAAATGATAAAGGCTTTCAGTAAAGTGGTGGGATGCAAAATTATCCTAGAAAAATCAGTAGTCTTTCTTTACTCCAACAACAAGTAACAAAAGAAGGAATAAGGAGACCTTCCTACTCACAATAGCCTCAAAAACAATAAAATTACTAGGAACTAACCTAACCAAAGACACCAAAATCTCTACAAAAAATTTAAACCCCTGTAGAAGAAGATTGAAGAAGACATCAGAAGATGGAAAGAACTCCCATGCTCATGGATTGGAAAAATTAATATAGTAAAAATGTCCATTATACCCAAATTGATATACAAATTCAATGCAATCCCAATTAAAATACCTGAGTTACTTCACAGACTTGGAAAGAAATCCTTAAATTCATATGGAAAAATAGATAACCCTGAATAACCAAAGTGACCCTGAGCAAAAAAGAGCAATGCAGGAGGGATCACTATACCAGACTTCAAACTATATTACATTATGTAGACATAAAAACATCCTGGTACTGGCACAAAAACAGATCTGTGTACCAATGGAACAAAATTTAAGATCCAAAATTGAGCTCATATAATTTCGGCCACCTCATATTTGACAAAGGGGCCAAGAAGACTCAATGAAGAAAATACAGCATCTTCAGCAAATGGTGCTGGCAAAACTGGATGACCACTTGTACAAGAATAAAATTAAATACCTACACCTCACCCTGTATAAAAATCAACTCTAGGGGCTGGAGAGATGGCCTAGCTGTTAAGAGCACCGACTGCTCTTGCAGAGGACTCAGGTTCAATCCCCAGCATCCACATGATGGCTGAGAACAGTCTGTAACTCCAATTCCAGGAGAACTCCAGTTCTAGGGGAATCTGACTCTCTCTTCTGACTGCCGTGGCTTGCAGGACATGGGTGCACACACCTGCATGCAGACAGTACATTCATACACATAAATAAATAAAATTTATTTATTTTAATTTAAAAAAAATTAAAAAAATATCAACTCCAAATGGATCAAAGGCCTCATTGTGAAACCCGGAACTCTGAAGGTGATAGAAGAAAATGCTGGCAGAAATCTACAGGAAATAGAGGTAGGAAAAGACTTTCTAAATCAGACAGTAGCTGTGTAGGAAATAAGGTTGACAGTTTACAAGTGGGACCTCATTAAACTCAGAATGGAAGTTAATTGTCTGTCAGATGTATCAGTTAGTTCTTTGTTTTATATATATATTCATATAACAATATATAAATATATATATATATATATATATATATATATATATTGTTATATAACTATATATATATATATATATTTATATAACAAAGAACTAAGAATACAAATGACTCACTCATGAGATGGAGTAAAGAGCTGAAGAGAGACTTCACCAGTGAGGAAGTAAAAATGGCTGAGAAACATGTTAAAAAGTGTTTAGCATCATTAATAATTAAGGAAATCCAAATTAGAACCACTTTAAGATATCATCTCACTCCAGTAAGGCTGGCTAGGATCAAGAAAACAAATGATACCGAACACTGGAGAGGTTGTGGAGAAGAGAACATTCATCCACTGCTGGTGGGAATGCAAACTTGTACAACCACTATGGAAAGCAATATGGAGAACCCTTAAAAGACTCAAAATGAGCCTACCGCCTGACCCAGTCATACCACTCCTGGGCATATAACCACAAGACTCATCCTACCACAGAGATACATGCACAGCCATGTTTATTGCAGCTCTCTTCACAATAACAAGAAGCTGGAACCAATCCAAGTGCTGCTCAACCAAAGAGTGGTTAGAGAAAATGTGATTGGGGCTGGAGACATGGCCTAGTGGTTAAGAGCCCCTACTGCTCTTGCAGAGGATCCGGGTTTGATCCCCAGCACCCACATGGCATCTGAGAACTGTCTTTAAGTCCAGTTCCAGGGGAATCCAACACCCTCTTCTGACCTTCACAGCATTGCATGACATGGGTGCACAAACCTTCGTGCAGACAGTGCATTCATACACATAAAAAATAAATAAAATAAAAAAAAGAAAATGTGATACATATACACAATGGAGTTTTATGTAGCGATAAAGAAAGATGACATCTCTTTCTGGGGCTCCAGCTAGGGGGTCGTGTCTCTGAGGACTTCTGGGCGGGATTGCGCTTCGCCTTTCTTTGGCGCCAGGGCCAGAGGGTCGGCGGATTTGGGTCAGTGCTCTGTACCTTTGTGCAGGCTAGATCAGGCATATCCCCCCCCCTCCCCACCCCAGCCACTGGACCCGCTCCCGGAGATTGGAGAGAATCCAAGTGGACTTTTTCTTTGGAGAACCTTCAGAACAAGAAGAGAAGAGTGGATTACAAAATTGAAAACTAGACAAGTAATACTCCATAAACAAGGAGGAGGATAGGGGGGGAAAAAAGCATCTGAAGGAGGAAAGCAAAACCATCCACTAACATAATGAAAAGGTATTTGTGATCTGAACCAGAAAAGGGAAGCCCACATGCCAGGGACACGACGAAGGGACAACATGGGAAAGGCACAGGAAAATCCTGCACCAAGTGCTACCAAACCTGTAGGAGATAGTTACAATGGGAACCCCTTGGAGGAGACCCAAGGAACAGATCTTAGAGGAATAATTGCAGACCTATGCAGAGAAACTAAAGAACATAAACATAAAGAGGAATTCAGAGAACTAAAGGGAGAGAATGAAAAACTCAAAAAGGACCTAGAGGGATAGGATGACAAACATCAGAAAGAACTAAAGGAAAAGATTGACAAACTCCAGAAAGAACTAGAGGGAGAAAAAAAAAATAAAGAATACAGAGAACTAAAGAGAGAGAACGAAAAATTCAAAAAGGACCTAGAGGGATACAATGACAAACTTCGGAAAGAATTAAAGGAACAGACTGACAAACTCCAGAAAAAACGAGAGGGAGAAAAAAACAAACTCCAAAAGGAAGTAGAAACACTGAAAAAGGAAGCCAACCAAAGAAGTAAGGAGCACCAAGAAGAGACTGGGAAGCACCAAGTAGAGATAGAGAAGCTCAAAAAGGAAATGGAAGTACTAAAGAAAACACAGGGTGAAACGAAAAAGGAATTAGAACACTCATTCAATCAAGAAGAAAAGAAAAGAAAAAGCCTCAGAAGCTCAGACATGGCAGGACGCAGACCAAAGAAAAGAATATCAGCATCTAGAAGTTACACAGAGCAATTGAAAAGCTCAAATAAGATTGGAAAAATTAAACAAATACACAAAAGTTGAAAAACAACCCTGGGGGAGGAAATGGCGACACTATGAAAAGATCAAACCTCCACATCATAGGAATAGAGGAAGGAGAAGACTTCAAGAGAATTATTGATCAAGATCTTCAACCCGAGTCAAATAGATGAAAAAATTCCTCCCCAAACTAAACAATAGAACACAACCCATACAAATACAGAAGCACTAGGACCCCAAATAGACAATCAGAAAAAGAAACACCCCTTACGCCAGATCTAGTTAAATGGCCAAACACAAAGACAACATTCTGAGGGCTACAAAAGAAAAACAAGTCAAACAAAGGGAAACCCATTACAGATAGGCAATCTGATCTGCTCCGCTCCCAAACCATGAAAGCTTTCCCCTTTTTTTTTTCCCCTTACCTCGCAACCCCCACGGAACCACGGCCCCGAGCAATAGCTTTTTCCCCCAGTCCCAGGTCGGTAAGGGGGACTATGCGACGGCCCAACCCCGATAGACTCTTATCCCAGAAAAAACTCGTTTTATGTTATCCGATCGTTGACAGGACCTCTCATGTCCCCCACCCCCCGAACAATCATTTCCCTGACATTTACCCCCCCCCTAAACCCCACTAAATGGACCTGGATTTATACATGTCTGGACAACCAACTCTTTTCTAAATAGCACCTTTGATTACCTGCAATGCCTTCTAAGTGGCTAGAACGATCCGCCGGAGCTTAATACCAATTACCCTCAAACACCTAGGAAAAGAAGCAATAATAAAAACATACCTATAGGAGCAAAATCATTTGAGGCTAGATGGAAGTCCATTTTATTTCCCCATTGGACTGCATAAAGTGAAAGGATTTTTTTTAGCCATACCTCAGCAATCTTGCATTATTTTTTTTGTTTTTACTCACCTTAAAGACTTAAGGGCGCTGCGTTTGTAACCGCCTGCCCCACCTTTTATCCAAACCTCAGCGCCATCTCCGACATCGGGAGATATGTGATTACGGAAACAAAAACCCTTACCCCCTTTCTCTATATGTCTTTGCTCTTACAAGAAAACCTCACCTCACATTTCATGGTTATTTTGGCACCAATGATGTAATAGGTCCGTTGATATCGGGCATGGTAAGAATCCCCGTATCTCCAAAATTCAACTTTGGTGTAACAAAAATGACTAAGGTCCCGTTTGTTTGTGTACCCCCTAGTCTAATTATCCAGACAAATCTAGACTGTTCAAAGCAAAAGGAATCTAAGAGACAAACTGTAGGGCTCATTACTAGCTTTTATAAAGGAAACAAATTGATGATCGAAGACTTTTCACAATCATTGAATAGACATATTGCACCAAAACACAGTGCATCCCACCAATATTTTTTTAAAGAAAACTCTTCAGGATCTCAAGGCACAGTTTAACCCCAGCACTCTAATAGTAGGTGACTTCAATACCCCTTTTTCTGCAATATACAGGTCATCTGGACAAAGGATAAACAGATACATCTGAACTAAATGATCCAATACCAGCCAATCTGGATCCTCACAGACATCTATCGATATTTCACCCAAACACCAGAGAATCCTTTTCTACTCCAGCACTCTCATAAGGAAACTTCTCCAAAAACTTTAGACCCATCTTTTTTATACCTGGGGGACACTGTTACGAAAAACTCACACCACAATAAAAAATGATTGACATAATCTCTCATGCCTTCTATCAAGATCAACTAGTGCAATTTCAAAATCTCACTATCAACACCAGAATAACCCTACAAAATACCATAGCACATTGGAGACTAAATAACACCACTCTCTTCTGAATACTCGCCCAATGGGTCAAGGAAGATAATTAAAGAAAGGAAATAAAAAACCATTCTCTGGAGCTGAATGACAATGATACAACAACACAGCCCATAAACTCTTTACCCTGGGGGACACCTTTAAAGCAGTCCTAAGATGGGAATTTATAGCCCTAAGTAAGCCACATTAAAAAAAAAAACTCTCTTCCGAGAAACATCTCTTGTGATCCCTATGATTGTTCCTAACACTGGCCATGCGGTGCGAAAAAAACTAGTTGGAGATGCAAACAACAAAGGAACCGGAACGTCATGCTCAATTGACTAAGAGAAATTAATAACAAAAATCTAGATACAGTCGATTTGATCAATGTAAAAAAAACAGAATACAAAGCTAATACCATACAAAGAATTATCACTCCTGAATCCAAAAGTTGGTTCCTTTGACCTTTTTCCCCCCCCTTTTGAAAGAATAAACAACATAAGACAGGGAACAGGACCTCTAGCTCACCTCTGTTAAACAAAACATAATTGAGTGGAAACACCTCCAACTCCATAGAATCTGTGACAGAAGGAGAAATATCAAAACAGACAGTGAAAAAATCCAAACAATCACACGGGAAGAACTTCAAATAAACGTATATTCTATTAACTCTGTTTCGAATCACCCATTTCTATAGAAGAACATGGTACCCCATGAATATTCCTGATAATCCTGAGAATCACCAAACACCAACTCAAGATAATTCTCCCCGAGGATTGTACCGTCCACCTAACATAGACCCAATATTTCACAGGAAGAGAAACTTTGATAGATTCTTGGCAATAGCAGGAGCCTCCACCAACAAAAATGCCCAGGCCCAGAGCTTTCCACTCGGCTTATCTTTTCTATTTAAACTACCTTTTCCGAATATTTCTAGAAGACTTACAACCATTGCTACTGTTCAAATTGTTCTTAGAAGTTATCGAAACGGAGGGCAGTTCTCCCAGATTTATGTAGTTCTATGAATGCCAGCATCACGCCCGTCTTACTACCCCTAAAACATTTTCTTGTGGAATTAGACTTACAAACAAAAAAACTAAGAACCTTGCGCATTACAGACCATCTTCCCTATCATGCAACACAGCATGCCATAAATGTAAACAGATATTCTGAAAATCGTCCCTACAGGACCCACAGCAACACACACCCTCTCATCCACCGTGCTCCATGACCAAGCTGCGCGATTTCATATCCAGCGATTGCCTTTTAGGGACGGTTTTTCCACACATACGAAATCATCAATAAACTCATCCTATCTATTCACTTTTTCACATATTATTATTTTTCCCCCATGGACTCTTACTTCACTTGGCCAAAAAACCATATCCTATCATCTCACTTGATGTGGAGAAGCCTTTGACAAAATCCAGCATTGCCTTCCTGTTTTAATTCGTCCTGGATTTGGAAATGGGTCTGGAGAGGATTATTCCTCTAATGTAATCAAAAGCCATACTTCTACTAGGAAAACCTCCACAGCCTAATCCTCTCCCTTTTCCCCTCCTTATATCCTAAATGGAAAATGATCCGAAGCATTCCCCCTTAAACGGTAGAAACCTCGACAATCGGCCTGCTCCTCTGTCACCACTCCTTTTCAATATCTAGTGTCCTTGGAAAACCTCTTTTGCTTAGTCGCTCTAATAAGGGCTCAGAATGACAGATAGGATTTGACATTAAAGGAGTGCTAACTTGGAAAAGAGGATTAGTTTCAAGCGATCCCGTTCTTTGCTGATTGAGATGAGTGGCTACCCTAAGGGCACTGCCACGGGAAGAAGCGCCACCAGGAAAACTTCCTAGAGATAACGCAGTGGGAAAACCTTTTTGGTGAAGTGGCAGGAGACAAAATAAAGATGATGAAAATTGCAGGTAGCCTTTATGTTACACCTACAAAGCAGTTGTTCGTGCAATGTAAAGAAGGATCTACCAAGTAGAGCCTTCCCACTTCATTCAATACCCTCAAAAACCTGTAACAATACCTCAGGAACAAACCTAGCCCAACGATCAGTTTTATGATCTCTTACAACAAAAAAACTTTTTAAACCCCTGACAAAGGAAATTGAGGAAGAAATTAGAAGATGGACAAACCTCTCCCAGGCTTCTCTGGATTGGTGTTCGTTTTGCACAATTGACACATATAGTAAAAATTCCCATCCTACCCAAACTAGTGGACAGTCATGATTTAAATTGGTCAATCCCAATTTTACCTTCCCCAGAGTTAACTCACAGGCTTGGAAAAAAAATCTCAATTTCATCCGGATTTCATTTGGAAATTAAAAACAACAAAGACTCCCCTGAATTAGCCTAATAGCAAACCATCTTGACGTGAAAAAGCGCACTTTCACTCAAGTGTGGGCCGATGGCTCCTTATACCAGACAGCAAACTATCCTACAGGGCTCTAGTCATAAAAAACAGCCTGATACTGACAAAAAAACACAGGACTAGGTGACCAATGTAATAAAACTGAAGAGCCAAACCTGGGCTTCAGGTACCTGGCAGGCCACCGCAGAGGTGACAAGGGAGCCCACGAGACACAAGGGATGGGAAGACAGCAGCTCGAAGGATTAGGGGGTGTGGGCCAGAAAACTGGGTTTTTTTTTTAGCACTCACCTTGGAGACGTGACGCTCCCTGTCACGGAAATAGTAACTTGTGGGCAAGCGTATGTAGAGCTATAATTGGGACTGGGGAAGGGTATACATATAGGTGTCGATAGAGGGTGTTGCCTTTATGTTTAATAACCACACAAACACGCTACCCCTCCTTTATTTTTGCTTTCTTCTTTTTTTCCCTTTTATACACGTTGCCTGGGTACATTTATTTGTTTGGGACGACACATTGAAATTTGCGAATCCTAATGCTGGAAAAGTTCCTTGCTCCAAATAAGTAGCTCATAAAGTCAATGGGAAACACTTGGAAAACCGGCTTGGGGGTAAGTGTAATTGATAATCTTTTCCACCGGATGTCAGTGAGCCCCGGTTCCATGGGGTTTTTTTGCTTATGGTGGTAATACAAAACCGTAGGGCCAGCTTAGCCCTTCTAAATTATCAGGAAAAATAGAAATTTTTTTACCTTTTTTTATTTAATAATGCGCTGGGATCTTTCTTCCTTTTTCTGGCGTTCTGTGGCCGTTTTTTTTTTTTTTTTTTTCCTCTCTTTTCTTTTGGTGGTTCTCCTGTTTTTTTTTGTCTGTGCTCTTCTTTTTAGCCCCGTTGTTTTCTTTGTACGACATAAGGGAATAAACGACACGGGGTTTGACTTTTTAAGCCTTATTGAGAAAGTGTCAAGTTTGGGCTCCTTTTCTTTTTTTTTTTTTTTTCTGGTTTTTTTTTTTTTTTTTTTCTTCCTTTCTTCTCCCTTTCCCCTTCCCCCTTTTTTTTTTTTTTTGAAACTAACAATGGGAGAAGGTTTTTATGTTCCCACAGGTAAAAATTGCCAATCTGAATGCCTGAAAACATACGACTGATGGCGATGCAGGCTTTTTAGGATACTCGGGGAATCGACAGCCAGAGAGGGTTAATCCACATCCTGATACATTAAGGACTTTCTTATCCTGCATGGTAACACCAATCAGACTGACCTGAGTCTCTACGGACATCCCCCGAGCATCTATACGCGTAATAATCATTTTTGGGGGTTGACTTGTTTATAAGGACCCCTAAAGAGTGTTTACCTTCCAGGTGTGAGAAACCTGCCTCCCTCTCTCTCCCATTCCTTTTTGGTTGGAAAAAGAATATAATTACATTGATGTGTAATGCAACACACTTCCTCCCTGAACTGTAAAATCTAGATCCAATGTTTACGTCCGGTAATTTCCTATAAAAAAGGCATAATGTATTAACCGATAGGCATAGGAACTCCTCCGTGAAAGTGCTCATTTCTCCTAACTAGAGCCCATAATTCAATATCTCTCCTTGGCATTGGAATAACTCACAGCTTATGCCACAAAGATTGTGTCCTTTCATGGTTTGGTCCCTGGGCAATGTTTTTTTTTTCCTCCTTGTGTTTCATGCCACTAGGTACTCCCAAGATAACTTTTTTGTCACCTCCTTTATTAGAATGTCATAACACCACCTAGTCTCGTCAGATTAGCATGCCATCCAAGCATTATGTCTGTGCTCAAGCTTAGCTGGTGTACATAACTATGTCGGTACTGCTTAAATGCACTGTACATCCAATAGCTTGTGCTTTGTAAATATGACTAAAAAGTTGGTTATCAGTTGGAAAAGCTGCCAAATCATGAAAAGGAAACAGCCTGAACAGACGAGTCCAAAATGACAACTCCAAAAGAAATTAGACTGTTTTCTTTACCCCACTTGTGCCCCTTCCCAAAAGCCCAGGGAACAACCTGCAGAGGGAGGCGATGGTAGATTGTAAAGCTCGGCAGAGGAGATAGGGGTGATCATGAACTTACAGGACTATAAGTCTGGACTCCCTGACTGATCAATACATGCCCTCCCTGTACTACAAAGCTTTTCAACTGTGGACTATGGGAACATTGGGTTGTCTCACCAAAATCTGGACATAGATACTTGCAAAATGCACGCAATTAACTCTGTTTTGTACGATCAAGTGAGTAACGTCAATGCTATCTGCAAACACTGTGCACTTGTATTGTAGAATCCCTTAAAAATGAAATTAATTAATTAATTCATTAAATTATTAAAATAATGAAGAATGATTAAACCCCACCTCTCACCTTGTACAAAGTCAATTCCAGATGGACTACAAAAGACTTCACCGTGAAACCCCAACTCCTGGACCGTTCCTCCGGTGATCGAAAGAAAGAGATTGGCAGCAAGACTCACAGAGACATAGGTGTGGAAAAGACCTTATGTCATCCGACAGCTAGCCCCTCGCACAGAGATTAATTGGCAATTGACAAATGGGACCTCATTTAACTCATACGTTTTCTTGTACATCAAAATGACTTACCACAATTAAGGACCCCGTGAAGAGAACAACCCCCACCTTAGACTGGGCCTAAGAAATCCTTCACTGCAGATAAATCGGACAAATTATGCATTTTAATTTCCAGAGTATACAAGCTACTCAAAAAACAAAGAAGAAAGAAAACAAATGAATCACTCAAAAGATGGAGCAAAGATCTGAATAGAGACTTCACAGAGGAGGAATTAGAGATGGCCGAGAAACATCTTAAGAAGTGTTCAACATCGCTGATAATTAAGGAAATGCAAATTAAAACCACTTTGAGATATCATCTTACTCCAATAAGACTGGCTAGGATCAGGAATACTAATGATACCAAGTGCTGGAGAGGTTGTGGAGAAAGGGGAACACTCATCCATTGCTGGTGGGAATGTGAACTTGTACAGCCACTATGGAAAGCAGTATGGAGAACCCTTAGAAGACTAAAAATGAGCCTGCCATTTGACTCAGTCATACCACTCCTGGGTATATACCCACAAGACTCATCTTACTGCAAAGATACATGCACAGCTATGTTTATTGCAACTCTGTTCACAATAGCAAAAAGCTGGAACAAGCCCAGGTGCCCCTCAACTGACGAGTGGGTAGAGAAAATGTGGCACATGTATACAATGGAGTTATATGCAGCGGTAAAGAGGGACAACGTCATGAAATTTGCAGGTAAATGGATGGAGCTAGAAGACATTATGTTAAGTGAAGTAACATGGTCCCAGAAAAACAAACAACAAATGGTGTCCCTCATATGTGGATGCTAGTACCAATAACCCAGATATATATATTTCTTGTGCAGATGGATGCATAGTAAAAGAACAACAACAGAAAGCCTGCATCAGAAAACGGACTGAAATGGTGAATTGGGAAGGGGGAGGGGCTGGAGAGGGACACGGGTGTATATTCGATTAATGCATAATTAATTGACATGAGTTCAACAAGTATCCAGTTTTGCCCAGACACTGTCTACAGGATACATGGAGGTTTAGGACTTAGTAAAAGTAAATATGTGTATATTAAACAGCATTGTTTTACAGGCTCTGATAAAAATGGTAATACATCTGAGTTAAATGGAGACATAAATCGCTGTTGTCCACATTTGTTTTACATAAAATCTGTAGAACAATAACTTTGGGATTGGCACATACAAATGTTCTCTATAATGTCTCTGTTGTACAGTATCACCTTGTAGCATTCTCTTTCACCTATAAGATGATTTAACATAAAAATTAAGTTTGCTTACCAAGTTAATCATATATATTCACCAAAAACAACATGGGTGAATTTGATGAAATCTGTGCCTTGATTCGACCCTATAGGTATGTATCATACAACTGTCTTCTGGAGACTCATGGGTTAAAAAAAAGGGGGGTACAGATAGGCATAAAACCTTTTCATCAAAAACCTTGCAATTCAAATCTTAAAACTAATTACGGGAAAAGATTTGCATGTTCCAACAGGTCAAAATATCACCAACAACGGCCGAGAAAGAAAAGATACAGCTTTGCATTGAGTAGGATGTACTAGAAAGTGCCAACTGAAAGGTTGACCCATCTGAACATTGAAGGGAAGAAAAGCCTCAGATTGCTACAAACATCAAACCCCTCTGTGGATTCTACCTGTAATGACTATTTATAATGAGTCCTAATGAAACTTACCTTCTAGGGGCCACAAAGGTTTTAATAGGAGAGCCTTTCTTGCCTCCCCACCATAGAACAAGGAGAAATAGGATGATGATGAGGTCGTTCTCCAACTGTAAATTGGAGACAACTATTATAGAGGTAATCTATAAAACCGGTAAAACTGCCTTCTTTAATTGACTAATAGACATAGCAAGTGTGAAAAGTATTATTCTCTATTCAGAACCAAATATAATACTAAAGTCCTTAAGCTATGCACTTAAGCAAAATATATCAATACAGGAGCTCTGACATCAGCAATGGATTATTCTACCAAGGAGATGTTGGCCAGGGGATCCAAGCCCCCACAAAAGGTAAAGGCTCCTTGCCTCTAAACTTGGATACCTGGAAGAAGAGAGGCGATAAGGCCAGGCTGCAGAAGACCTGACATTAACATGGGAAAGATGTATTGAGACCACACATGCAAGTGTATGGATGGCCTCTGGAATACCAGAGAGTGTTACCAAAGTCCACTAAACCTATAAAGCAAATACATGTCTCCTTGAGTCAAGCAAGACTCCACCGTCAGCACCAACTACACCTCACCTGCCTGGAAATACTGTGCAGCAGAGGCAGCCATATGCCTGTATATCCGAAATCTAATTGGCTATTGGCTCTCTCCTTGGAGGAATAACCCATGGCTGATGCCACAAGCTTACATCCTCTATAGGTTAGGAGATGTTATAAACCACAGTAAGACCCTGTCATATTTAACAGGAAAAAAATGTAATTCATGGATTAACATACCATCCAAACATATGTGTCTATACCAAAGTAACCTACCATAACTATTAGTGCTGTTTAAATACCTATATATCTAATTGCGTGTGCTTCATTAGTAGGATCGAAAGGTTATTCCTGGACAAACTGTCAGCCCATGAAAGGAAACAGCCAGAATTGACCAGAGTCCAAGACAACAGCTCCAGAAAAGTAGACTGTTTTGCTTCTCATCCACCTGTGCCCCTTTTCTAAGCCTAGGGAACAATCTGTGGAAGAGGGGGCATGGTAGAATGTAAGGGCTGCTATTGGGGTGAATGGTGAAACTACAGCAATATAGTCTGGACACTCATTTGATCAACTTATAAGCCCACCCCCACCCCGCTGAATGGTGGGGCTGTGGGGGTTTGGGCACAACAGCCTGCAAATTGGTTTTAAATGAGGGATGTTTGTACATATAAATTATCACTTACTGCTAAAAAATGAAAAAAAAAACTGAGAGAAAGATGCAGGCATTTATGGCAGAATGCATGATCTGGGATTGGGTGGGGTGGGATGGGGGGGGAGGGAAAGGGAAATATGCCTGAACTGAATTGGAAAATGATGTATGAAATTCACAAAGCATCAATAAATAAAAAAGAAGGATTACATCACGAACTTTGCAGGTAAATGGATGGAACTTGAAGATATTATGCTAAGTGTGGTAACACAGTCCCAGAAAAACAATTGCTATACCTCATTTGTGACTGCTATCTAGTAAGGCAAACTGTGTAACACTAATGTTACATTTCTTTTTAAACTTTTTTTAATTTTTTTTTATTTATTTCTGTATGTGTAGGAATATACTGTCTACATGCAGGTTTGTGCACGCGTGTCGTGCAATGCTGCGGAGGTCAGAAGAGGGAATCTGACACCCATTTCTCTTCATCTAAAAGCAACTATGCTCTTAGAAAGTGAATCCCTTAACGGGCTCTAGAATTGACCTACTGCCCACTTTCAGACTTTATAATTTTGGTACAAGGGTGGCAGGTATGTTTGCATATTTTAGAGCAATATTAAAATGTAGAAATATGTATCCCAAAATATGATTTGGAAATAACATATAGTTTATTTTCAGATGACATGATTTTAGTGCATGTGTGACATACATAAATGCATATATTTAAACAATTTGGATTGGAGGGAACAACAACAATAAAACTGGGACAGGGAACTGACTGAAGCAGTAGAGTTCTTCCTCCCCCAAAATAATCTTCTGCTTTGAAAAACTTTGTAAATACTCAGAAGGGGAATCAGGACATGCATAGCAGACTGCATGTGGAAGGAGGGGCTTCTTTCCAGGGACTTTCTTTGACATAGCCACTTTTTAAAAATAATTCTGGTGGTAATAAGTTTTAAATTTTTAAAATTTTATTTATTCATTTATTTTTTATTTTTTAAAACTTTTTAAAAATTGTATTTTTATTTTTATATGTGTACGAATGTGCTGTCTGCATGTAGGTCTGTGCACCCGTGTCATGCAATGCCACAGATGTCAAAAGAGGGTCTTGGATTCCCCTGGAACTCGAGTTCTCCTGGAATTGGAGTTACAGACCGATCTTAGCCACCATGCAGGTGCTGGGGATTGAACTCGGGTCTTCTGCAAGAGTAATGGGCTCTCTTAACTGCTAGTCCGTGTCTCCAGCCCCGGGAATAAGTTTTATAAATGGACGTGATCTGGACTAATGCCTTTTAATTAACCCCATAAAAATTAATTATGTATTCTCATGTTTTGTGACATTGGCACCATGATCTTATTTCCTAGGCAACTTCATTTTGGTTCTCCACCCAAAAAGATAATGAATGAACGTGGGGCTGATTGAGAATTAACATATGAAAGCATTGAAATATGAATTACCATCACTATTGGACACAGTGAAGACTGGAAAGGACTCATGACCTCGGATAAATAGGATATTATAGAACTAGAAATCAAAAGGCCAGATGTTCTGTGAACATTAAGGGTAGAGCCAAGCCTGTTCTGTCCCAGTGAAGCAGCAAAAGAAAAAAAAAATTAGTTAAAATTATTTATGTCACCTGACCAGGGGGACACAGATTATAGAAGAATAGTTTCAGAGAGAGTACCCATCCACACTATTGCAGGAGAAACAATGTTCCATGAGATATCTCACAGAACAAGTGTTCTCCATGATTGGTTCAATTTAAGAGTTAAACCTCTATTTGTTCAGGCAATTCTGTTACCATAGTAACACTGCAATTTCATACTTTTACTCTTTCTAGTAAACCTGTGAATATTGTCAGATTGATGAATTTATAAAACATAAATTCACCACTTAAAATATAAAATTAAGATTATATTAATGTAATATATTAGTGGAAATAACATTTGACTAGAAATTTTATGTCAACAGAATAATCAATTATTAGTTTGCCCTCTGGTATATGGCATTTTATTTGTTGTAGTACAGGACTGTATTGTATTTATGTCGGAAAAGAAAAAAAAAATAGAAACATTTGCACCTCTGTCCCTGTTGAGAAAACCTTGTTGTATTTTAAACATTGCATTGAATCAAAGTCTGAGCAAAAGAGAGGGAGAGAGAGAGAGAGAGAGAGAGAGAGAGAGAGAGAGAGAGAGAGAGAGACTTGGAGCAATTTTGTAAAATGGTCATTCCCCATCAGTCACTTAATGTGGCAGCAATAACAATGCCAGTGAAACAATGCACTTTCTTAAAATATTTTATTGAAGTTTTGTGCATTTCATACATTGTTTCTCAGTCCAATCTACACTAATTTCCCCTTCCATGGCCCCCACTGCATCCACTTTCATACACTCTGCCATCTCTCCCCTGTATCTTTCTCATTCTTTTCAAAATTTTTCAAAGCAGAGGATTATTGTCCTTGGGGGAACTTTACTGTTTCAGTTGGTTCCCTGTGCTGTTGTTGTTCCCTCCAATCTGTACTGCTTGAATATATGAATATATATAT
>VZQC01005595.1:2094426-2138855 GCA_009823505.1 Rhizomys pruinosus
TAAGAAGCCTAATGAATTAGAAACAATTTGGAAAATAATGAAACTGACTTTGATTAATCACTGTTATTTACGCATTTGGAGATTACTCCTAAATCCAAAGAAATTCCTCTTAATCATAAAATATTTCCAGACCCACCCCACCCTGTGTCATCCCCTAGGGTATATCCAAATGAGGCAGGGCAATTACTTAAGATTTTCAAAAGCTCAGTGACTGGCAACTTTAGACTGCATCAGTAAAGACAGCAGAAATTAGAAGCCAACCAGTGTTCTTATGGCAGCAAATGGTTGAACTCAAGGACTTAGGTGCTGATCCATTCCTGGGAATGGACAATTCATTGCATGTTCCTTGTCCTTAGTCCTTCAGCTTATAGGCTAATTCAAAGGGCGAAGAAGCAATCAGATTGGTGAAGACACTGTTGACATTTCAGACCAGCTCTATCCACACTCAATTTTCCCAGAGTATTTCTGCTGTTCCATAGCATCTGGAAGATTTCTATCAGCCATTATAAAGTGCAGTTTTAATAAACATCACCAAAAGACTACTGTTATTTTGCATGTGTTGTCCAACTACTCATTAATGTCAGATTTGTATTTTCTTTTTTTTTTTTTTTTTAATTATTTATTTTTGTATGTGTATGAATGTATTGTCTGCATGCAGGTCTGTGCACCCGTGTCGTGCAATGCCGCGGAGGTCAGAAGAGGGTCTCAGATTCCCTTGGAACTGGAGTTCTCCTGGAATTGGAGCTACAGACGGTTCTTAGCCACCATGTGGGTGCTGGGGATCGAACCCGGGTCCTCTGCAAGAGCGTCGGTGCTCCCAACCGCTAGGCCATCTCTCCAGCCCAGATTTGTATTTTCAAATTTCGACTTGCGGCTGGAGAAGAGAAGCGGCTAGGTGCTTAGGAACACTTGACTACTATTGCAGGCTTGCTTTTCAGTACCCACATCTGGTTGCTTATGACTCTATTTCTAGCTCCAGGAATCCAACATGCTCTTCTGGCCTTCATAGGTACCTACTCACTTGTCAGAATTACATACACACACACGTTAATAAAAAATAAAATAAAATCATTAAAAATTTTGTTGTATTCAAATACAATGAAGTATAAAAAAAGCAATCCAAGTATATTCCAGGAATATCTACTAAGACGATATGCAGAAAGCTCTGCTTCCTGTAATAAAGCAGAGGTAGAGAATACAACGATTTCACTCCAGTGTTTTCCCCTAGTGACTCCCAGGTTATTTTCTTGCTTAGGGCTGATTCTACATTTTCATTTTTAAAATTGTTAGACCAAAAATTCATCAACTTAAGAAAATAACATCGAAATTAAAAACAAAAAAATTCTCAACTCTAGGTTTCAAAGCTCAAGGACTCATTTTTCATCCTAACTTAAAATAACTTGTTGTTTGACCCAGGAAAGTAAATTAATATTAGTACATGAAGATCATCACTGTATTCAATTCACTTTAATGTATCTTGCTAGGTGCTGTCACAACTAGAAGACTGTTAGGGAAGTTAGATCACTGTATAAGTCTCTACTTCTAGGAAATTACCATCTAGACAATAGTTCACAGTAAATGATAGGTGTTATATCAATGGACAATAAGTGAGTAAGGATTTCATGAAGGGTTTAAAATCAAAGTTACGCTTTGATAAAGGTCACAGACATTTAAGATATAACTAACTCTAAAGGCACCTAAGACAACCAGGAAAGTGAGTAAACTAAATCACCGTTCTCTTCACTTGCTTCTTCCTGTCCCCTGAACTTTAAACATGACCAAATTTTACTTGTAATTATTTTTTATCTCATGAAAATAAAATTTCTGCAGTGTTGCTTTTCTTGATGATTATGTTATATCATTACATTAATGTTTTTAAATTTTTGAGCTAGATTTAATTAAAGTAAAAAATTTTCATATGATTTGTTGAGTACCCACGTAATAAGCCATAAATTCTTTTTATTTATTTTTTTTTAGTCTTTTTGAAACAGGTTCTCCCTGTAGCTCTGGCTGTCCTGGAGCTCACTATGTAGACCAAGTTGGTCTTGAACTCACAAAGATCCACCGGCCTCTTCCCAAATACTAGGATTAAAGGTGTGGGCCACCACACCCGGCCCATAAACCATAAACTCTTAAAGAATATCAATAATATTTACATTTACTATATTTTTAACTAAATATAGGGTTGTATAGTGTGCACTTAACATGTGCATGTACATGTATGACTGAAATTTTATCTGGAGCACAAAATAACAAAGAACATAATGACAATGTGGAAGTTGAAGATATAATTTAAAAGAGGGGCCTGAAGACATGGCTTAGTGTTTAAGGGCATCAGCTGCTCTTAGGTAGGACTCGGGTTCAATTCCCAGCACCCATACGTGTCTAATAATCATTGTAACTTTATATCCAGGTAAATCCAATGCCTTCTTCTGACATAACACAGATGTGTTTAAACACTTGGAAGCAATGCACACAAACACATAAAATATAACATATAAAATATTTTGAAATTTAAAAGAGGGTGGCAGAAATTTTATAAGGGCCTTCTAATGCAAAATTGAGACCCTGGAGTTTATTCACTAGACAAAGGAAGGCTTTCAAGGGCATAGGGGTGTTAAAGAAATTATATATTAGGACTGCATCAAAGAACTGACTGAAACAGTGAACTTCTGCTCAAAACAGTCAACTTCCACATGGAGAATATTGAGAAAGACTGAGAAAGAGATGAAAAGCATGTTTGGCAGAATGCATGAGCTCTAGTGGGGTGGGGGGTGGGGGAGACATGGGTCTGGATTTGATAAAAAAAATATATAAATAAATTAATTTAAAAAATTATATATTATATAATTAGGTAGTTTATGAAAAATATATTGACTTTTTGTTAACATGTTTCATATTCAAGTAGAGAAAATTGGCATTTGTGAGTCATTAGCAGCTTTAGGATCTATAAGCTGAGAATAAATTCAGAAACAGAATCCCTGGATTTTGGAAGAAAGTGACTTACAAAGTCACTTTTTAAAGTAACTTCTTGCCCATCATCCTTGAAAAAAAATGAGGTGTCACCATAAATATGAACTTAGGAGCTGAAGACAGAATTATATTAATGTACATCCTTGGGAAACATATATTAATTTTGACTTTAGTCAGTATATGCCCTTGAAAATGTATCGATGTTTATCATAAGCATGCATTAGGCCAGATATAATTTATGTATCTGATACAAGTGATATAATTTTGGATGAAAACTAAGACCTAGGAAATTCAGAGAAAATTATACTACTTATTTTGTTCTCATCTATCAAAGTGAAACCCTTGATGGATGTAGATTTTCACTGAAGAACTTAGTTGAGAAGTTTGTAATTTTTCTGATGTAAATATCAACAACATTAGATATTCAGAAGAGGATGTTGTTGAAGTTTAGATTGGTGTTTCAAGAATGATAAGACAGTTTCATATGGCTTTAAACAGAATAATGGAATCATATAAATGTCTAGTCAGGCTTTAATGCTTCAAGTAGACGGTAGAAAACGCATGACAACTGGATATTAGTTTAGAGACTATAGGACAAAGTCAGTTAAGAATTGCTTTTGTTAAATGTAGATATAATTCGCTGTTGTCCACATTTGTTTTACACAAAATCTGTAGAGCAATAACTTTGGGATTGGCACATACAAATGTTCTCTATAATTTCTCTGTTGTACAGTATCACCTTGTAACATTCTCTTTAAGATGATTTAATGCAAAAATTAAGTTTGCTTCCCAAGTTAATCATATATAGTCACCCAAAACAACATGGGTGAATTTGATGAAATCTGTGCCTTGATTCCACCCTATAGTTATGTATAATACAACTGTCTTCTGGAGACTCATGGGTTTAAAAAGGGGGGGGGGTACAGACAGACATGAAACCTTTTAGTCTAAAACCTTGCAATTCAAATCTTAAAACTAACTACGGGAAAAGATTTGTTTGTTCCAACAGGATAAAATGTCACCAACTTAACGGCTGAGAAAGAAAAGATACAGCTTTGCATTGAGTAGGATGTACCAAAAAGTGGCAACTGAAAGGTTGACCCGTCTGAACATTGAAAGGAAGAAAAGCCTCAGATTGCCATAAACATCAAACCCTTCTGTGGATCCTACATGTAACAACTATTTATAATGAGTCCTAATGAAACTTATACCTTCTAGGTGCAACAAAGGTTTTGATATGACTTTCTTGCCCCCCCCCATAGAACAAGGAGAAATATGATGATGATGACGTCGTTCTCCAACTGTAAATTGGAGACAAAAAAAAAAAAAAAAGAATTGCTTTTGACACTTGCAGCATGGTAGCAATAGGGGTGCTAAATTGTGACTAGTAAAATTATAAAGAATTTAAATTTGGAGCATGTTCTCAAACGTGTATCATGTACCCATTTTAAATTAAATAACATTGAATTTTTACATTATATTTTTCTTCTTGTTTAGCCATAATAGCTACATACCAATTAAGTTTATGAGTTAAATGTTTATAGTAATTTTAGAAATGTGGTTTATAAATGGTTCTCTGTGAAAATTTTATCTTGACTCATAAACTCAATATATTATATTTATTTTTAATTTTATCTCACCTCCTTTCCTAATTAGATGTAATTGCAGAAAATCTCAGAAAGATCAATAAATTCAACAGATACCCAGGTTCCTAGATTCTGTATGCACTGTGCAATCCCAAGTTTACATCTTCAAGTCAAATATGCTGTTGTTAACTCTTGAGATGGTGATGAATCCTTCATTTCCTGATTACTTACTTGATATTTCACGTTCTTTGGCCATCCAATTTATGTTTCCCATAAATTAATTTGCAGTTACTTAAGTATTTTCATTGACATTTTATATTACATCAAGAAACATTATGTGAGGCTGGGTATACAGGCAAAGGGCTTTAAACCCAGAACTTGGGATGCAGAGTGCAGTGGAGCTCTGTGACTTCAAGTATACCCCAGTCTACATAGAGACTACCAGGACAGCTGGGGCTATAGGGAGACTTTGTCTCTCAAAACTAAAACTAAAAGAAAAACAAACAAACCAACACTTTCAGACTGTGATACATAAATTAATATATGACCTGATCTGTTTTGGGCATTAAACCATAATCTTCTGAAACTATAACTATGCAAACTATATACTTAATACAATCAATAGCATACTTACAGTTTATTAATCATAAATGAGCTACTTAATTAAATATTACTAAATTTATCATGAATATTTTATATTCAAAAAATATACATTGAAATCAGTAGTAAACTTGTACAGCTAAACCAATTAATATAACTGACACAATATAACTAAATATAATTCATCTAGTTAATCTAGGTTTTCCTACCAGTTAAGTTTATTGGCCACTTATTTTATGCTAAGTTATGAGGATATATGACTGAATATCACACGGTCTTTGTTTTCAGCTTGTCACTAATTGTAATATGAAAAAATTGTGTATCACAAAGAGGGTTATTATAAGAGAGTTCTCTTTTTTAGTAATATTTTGTTATTAAATTTTTCCATAAGTCATACATCATTTCTCAATCGAATCTACAGTCGCTTCCCTTTCCATGCTCTCACCCCACCCGAGTCCCTGCACTCTGCCATACATGTACTGCATCTTATTCTGAGTCTTTCCAGAGTTATTTTTTCCAGTTCTTTTATTGTTGTTCTCTCCCACTTTTTTTTTAATTAGTTTTTTTATTAATTTTTTTATTTATTTCTGTATGTGTATCAATGTTCTGTCTGCATGCAGGTTTGTGCTCCCGTGTCGTGCAATGCCGCGGAGGTCAGAAGAGGGCATCTGATTCCCCTGGAACTGGAGTTCTCCTGGAATTGGAGTTTCAGACGGTTCTCGGCCGCCATGTGGGTGCTGGGGATCGAACCCGGGTCCTCTGTAAGAATGGTCGGCGCTCTTAACCACTAGGCCATCTCTCCAGCCCCTCTCCCACTTATACTGCTACTGTATATATACATATATAGTTATATATACATAAATATGTATATATATATTTATACATATATCATTTTAATTGGAGTATTGCTACTGTATATATACATATATATAGTTATATATACAAAAATATATATACATACATATATCATTTTAATTGGAGGACTGTTTTTTTCCTAAAAGATGTCATGTTTTCCTTAAGGAAGAGCTCAAGGGTTCCTCCATGGCAATCCCAAGCAACAGTCAATCCTGAACTTTTCCTCCAAATTGGGATCTTTCCCTCCCATGGTCTCCCAAATGAAGTCCAGTAAGCATGCGTCCTGTCTTGATAACCTTGTAGTGGCCTCCATGATACAGCCCGGGTAGTCCAACAATGGTAGTCTATATTCTGACTAGGCCGAAATCCCCTTAGCTATTTAGTCCACAAGCCAGGTATCTCAGTAGTCCCCATTTGGCATTGAAGTTGTGTAGGATTCTTGGAGAGACACGAGACTTCAGTCCATATTGGAAGATTAAAAAGCTGTATCTCCTGTCTTTGAGGAGTGCCAAAAGAGGTGGCAGGAACAGGGTAGATGCACTTGCCAGGGAGAATTGAAGACAGGCCAAACCACAATACTCTCTTTTTGTAGTTTTACTAAGATCTCAAGTTTTATGTCTACAGTACAGTTTCTCTGGTCTAAATGATTATTTCTTGTTGTACTTTCCTTTTGGATGCTTAAGGCCACACAGCCCAGATTAACCAAGGTTTTGTTTTCTCAAGGTTCCTTGAGGATCTGGTCCTCAGGGGTCTCTCAGGGTTTTTTGGGGGGAGGAGGGTGGGAGTGCCTTGCTCCTTTCAGCTTTTCATTTACCAGTTCCATCCACTCAGGACAAAATCAGGTCTTGCTAGAGCAGGCTTCCTTTTCTGAAGCATGAGCAGACTTTCCTTTTTATAGACTGGACACTGGCTGAAGTCCCATTAGTGGCTCTCCAAGACCTCCCTGAACATTAAGACTGGTGACTCACATTTGTAGGACATTTCAAGAGATGCCCCCATGCATGAGTCCCTAAGATTTGGTTGAACTCCGAGGGCAAGAAACAAAGTTATCCCTTAGGTCCCTCAGCCAAATTGGTATGTACATTTAGTATGGTCATTAAGCACCCAGAAAGGCACCAGCCTGTTACATTGCACCTATATTAAAATTGTATCCTGGGGCTGGAGAGATGGTTCAGTGGTTAAGAACCCCAACTGCTCTTGCAGAGGACCTGGGTTTGATTCCCTGGACCCAGATGTTGGCTAAGAACGGTCTTTAACTCCAGTTCCAGGGGAATCCAACCTCTTCTTCTGACTTCTGTGGCATTGCATGACACGTGTGCAACAACCTACATGCAGATAGTACACTCATACACATAAAAAATAATAAATAAAAAAATTAAAAATCGTATCCTTTGGAAACAAACTCTATGTTATTTCCATATCATATTTCTTTATTCACATCTTTCCATTTTAATCCCATATCATCTAAAAGATGTACACATACCCTCCATCATATACCAAAAATCCAAGGTCTGAAAATAAAGGTTAAGTCAGCTCTAGAACATGTTTAGGGACTCACAATGCAAGAGCACAGTTTTATTTAGATCATGAGGAGTATAATATTAACATTGCTTGGTGTGTCTTACCACTAGGTACTTGGTACTAACATCCCCAGATGAGGGATACCATTCCTCTTTTGTTTTTCTGGGATTGTGTTACTTCACATAGCATAAAATCTACCAGTTTCATCCATTTATGTGCAAATGTCATGATGTTATCTTTCTTTACCACTCACAAGAACAACGTTGTGTAGATGAACCACATCTCTATCCACTCATTGGTTGAGGGGCACTTGTGTTGGTTCCAGCTCTTCGCTATTGTGAAGAGAGCTGCAATAAACATGGCTATACATGTATCTCTGTGATAAGAAGAGTCTGATGGATATATTCCCAGAAGTAGTATGGCTGGGTCAGGTGGTAGGCTCATTTTGAGTCTCTTAAGGGTTCTCCATACTGCTCTCCCTAGTGGATGTACAAGTTTGCATTCCCACCAGCAGTGAATGAGTATTCCCCTTTCCCAACACCCTCTCCAGCATTTGGTATTAATTATTTTCTTGATCCTTGCCAACCTTATCAGGGTGAATGATATCTTAAAGTGGTTTTAATTTGCATTCCCTTAATTATTAGCGATGTTGAATGCTTTTTAAAATGTTCTTCAGCCATCTCTATTTCTTCAGTGGTGAAGACTCTGCTTAGCTCTTTACTCCATCTTTTGAGTGAGTCATTTGCTTTCTTACTTCTTTGTTTTTTGAGTAGTTTATATATTCTGGATTGTGATGCTCTGTCAGAAGTATCAGCAGTGAAGGTTTGCTCCCACTCTGTGGGTTTTCTCTTCTCTTCCCTGCTTGTTTCTTTTGCTATACAGAAACTTTTGAGTTTAATAAGGTCCCACTTGTCAATGGTTGACATTATTTCCTGTCCGGCTGCTGGCTGATTTAAAAAGTGTTTTCCTATGCCTGTGTCTTGTAAGTTGCTGCCAACTTTTCTTCTATCTCCTTGAGAGTTTCGGGGTTCACCTTGAGGTCTTTAATCCATTTGGGGTTAATTTTTTCTACAGGATGAGAGGTAGGGGTTTAATTTTATCCTTCTATAAGTGGTGATCCAGTTTGGCCAACACCATTTGATGAAGATGCTGTCTTTCATCCATTTTTTTTGGCCCCCTTGTCAAATATAAGGTGGATGAAATCATATGTGCTCAAGTGTGGATCATCAGTTTTGTTCCATTGATCTCCAGGTCAGTTTTTGTGCCAGTACCAGGCTGTTTTTATGACTATAGCCCTGTAGTATAGTTTGATGTCTGGTATATAAATCTCCCCTGTACTGCTCTTTTCACTAAGGGTTGCTTTGAATATTCGGGCTCTTTTGCTGTTCCATATGAATTTGAAATTTTTTTTCAAAGCCTGCGAAGAATGTCCTTAGGATTTTAATTGGAATTCCATTGAAACAGTATATTAATTTGGGTAGAATGGACATTTTTACTATATTAATTTTTCCAATCCATGAACATGGGAGGTTTTTCCATCTTCTGATGTCTTCTTCAATCTCTTCTGCAGGAGTTTACAATTTTTGTTGTACAGAACTTTGGTATTTTTGATTAGTTTTTTTTTTTTTCCTAGGTATTTTATTGTTTTTGAGGCTACTGTGATTGGGAAGGTATCCTTGTATTCCTTCTTCAGTTGCTTGTTGTTGGTGTAAAGAAAGGCTACTGATTTTTCTATGTTAATGTTATATCCCACCACTTTACTGAAACTCTTAATTGCTTCTAGGAGTTTTCTGGTAGAGTTTTTAGCATCTGTTAGGTAAACTGTAATAGCGTATGCAAAAAGGGATCGCTTTACTTCCTCTTTTCCAGTTAGTATTCCTTTGATTTCCTTTTCTTGCCTTATTGCCTTAGCCAGTCTTTCATGCACTATATTGAAGAGGAGTGCTGACAAGGGGCAGTCTTGTCGGATTCCTACCTTTATGGGTGATCCTTCTAACTTTTCTCCATTTAGGATGATGCAGGCTGTGGGCTTCTTATATAAAGCTTTGATTAGGTTGAGGAATGGTCCTTCCAGTCCAATTACCTCTAGTACTTTAATCATGAAGGGATGCTGGATTTTGTCAAAGGCCTTTTCTTCATCTTTTGAAATTATCATGTGGTTTTTGTCCTTCAGTCCATTTATGTGTTTTATGATGTTTGATGATTTTTGTATGTTGAACCATCCCTGCATCTCTGGTATGAATCCAACTTGATCATAGTGAATGATCTTTTTAATGTGGGTATGTATACAGTTGCAAGTCTTTTTTTGAGAATTTTTACATCTGAGTTCATTAATGAGATGGGTCGGTCAGTTCTCTTTTTTTTTTTTTTTTTGGCTGCATCCTTGCCTGGTTTGAGTATTAGAGTCCTGCTGGCTTCATAGAAGGAATTTGGGTGATTTCTCTCTGTTTGTATTCTTCTGAACAGTTTGAGTAATAAAGATTGTAAGTCCTCTTTAAATGTTTTATAGAATTCTACTGTGCATCCATTTGGACCTGGGCTTTTATTAGTTGAGTGTTCTCTTATTGCATTTTCAATTTCTTCATATATTATGGGTCTGTTTAAGCTGTCAATCTCTTCTTGGTTTAGCTTTGTTGATTCCCCGGATTTCAGACAGTCATACATTTCTCTTGGGTTTTCAAATTTAGTAGAGTATAGGTTTTTGAAGTATTCCCGTATGATTGTCTGGATCTTTTCATTGTTGTGATATTTTCCCTTTCATCATGAAATCTATTGATTTGGAGTTGCTCTTTCTTTCTTTTGGTTAACTGGGTTAGGGGTCTATCTATCTTGTTTATTCTCTCAAATAACCAAATTTTGGATTTGTTGACTTTTTGTATTGTTTTCTTTGTTTCTATTTCATTCATTTCTGCTCTGATTTTTGTTATTTCTTCCTGTCTGTTGGGTTTAGATTTTGTTTGTTGACTTTTAAGTGTTTTAGCTTCAGGGTTAGTTCATCTATCTGTGCTATTTCTGTTTTGTTTGTTCATTTGTTTGTTTGTTTTTTAATGTAGGTACCCAGCGCTATAAACTTCCCTCTTAGGACTGCTTTTAAAGTGTTCCATAGGTTTTATTGTGTTGTACTGTCACTGTTGTTTAGTTCCATAAATGCTTTTATTTCTTTATTTATTTCCTCCTTGACCCATTCATTATTCAGGAGTGTGTTGTTTAGTCTCCATGTGTTTGTGTAGATAGAAGGGCTTATCCTGGTGTTTATATCAAGCTTTATTGCACTATGGTCTGATAGAAGGTACAAAATTATTTCAATTTTTTGTATTGTGTTTAGTTCCAATGTCTCTCTGTTTATTCTTTGTCTGGTTGATCTGTCCAAAGGACTCAGTGGGGTATAGAAGTCCCCTACTATTATTGTGCTGTGTTCAATCTATGCATTGATATCCTGTAGAATTGTATTTATAAAGGTCAGTGCACCAGAATTTGGTGCATATATATTCATGATTGTGAGGTCTTCATGGATAATTTTTCCTTTAATAAGGATGTAGTAGCCCTCTTTGTCTCTTCTAACTGCTTCTACTTTGAAGTCTATTTTGTTCAATATTAAAATTACAACTCCTGCTTTCTTATTGGTACCATTTGATTGGAATATTTTTTCCATCCTTTCACTTTAAGTTGGTGCCTAACCTTGAGGGTGAGATGGGTTTCATGTAGACAGCATATTGATGGCTCTGTTTCCTAATCCATTCTCCCAGTCTATGCCTTTTGATTGGGAAGTTTAGTCCATTAATTATTAAAGTTATAATTGAGAGGTGTTGTAGGAATGAAACTTTGCCTGGCTCGAGGCAAGGAATTGCAGACCCTGTGTCCTAGTCTGTCTTCCATTACTGTGACAAAACACTCTGACCGACACCAACTTGGGGAGGAAAGGGTTTATTCAGTTTACATCTCCTGGGTCACAATTCATCTTCACTCAGGGAGCCCAAGGCAGGAACTCAGGGCAGGAACCTGGAGGCAGGAGCTGAAGCACAAGCCATGGAGGAATGCTGTTCACTGACTTGCTTTCCTGGCTCATGCCCAGCCTGCCTTCTTATAAGGTACACAACAACCTGCCCAGGGTGGCACCACCCATAGTAGGCTGGGCCTCCCACATTGCTCGACCATCAAGACAATACTCCACACACATGGCCACAGGCCAGTCCAATGGAGCCAATTCCCCAATTGAGGCTCCCTCAACCCAGGTGTGTCAAGTTGACACTAAAGCTATCCAGCACACCCTGTCCTGGAGAATCTTCCAACTTAGGAGATTTATCTGATAGCTCTATGGGCATTCAGTTGTTTCTGTGGGTTATCTATAGCTCTGTGAGTTTGGGATATTGCAGTGTTTTCCTGCTTCACCTATCTCTGCAAAGTTCCAGAACCATATGGCCCCTTCCCTTGAGATAGTGAGCAAAATGTCACAACTCTAGTTTACTGGTTGCACAAACAAGAGCTCTGCAGCCCCCCTGGTAGGAGTCAAGGTGGTTCGCCCTTCCCTTCCTTGTGCCCCTCACTTCCTTGCAGAAAGCACAGTAGCCTTTAGTATATAAACACATTGCTGGCATGAATAAAACTGAGTCTATCTCTTGGACCCTTTCTCTGAGTCCCTTTCTTTTATTTCTCGTTGGGTAACTTCTCATGGTCCCCCACCAGAAACTCAGTCTAAGAAATGTCTCCTGCCAACAGGAGGCTTATAGCCTTGTGAAGCTCTCAGCCTGTTCTAGGAGGGAAGAACATCATGTGGATTATGCCACATGTGACTAAAGGACCAACACACAATATATATTTAACCAACAAGGTATGTGTTGCTTCCTTTCACCATATTATCCATTTGCATTTTTCATATAGGTTTCTACTTCTGCATTTCTGCTTTTACTAATTTCTCTTTAAAAGTTCCTAGGGGTAGTTGCTCCTCTCCTCTGTCCTTTGAACTGCTGCGCGTAGTCTCTGAAGGGTTGGTTTTCCAGACATGTATTCTGTCATCTTGTTTATGTCATGGAAGATTTTTCTTTCCTTCAACGAGAATTGACATTTTGGTTGAGTATAGTAACCTGGGTTGGCATTTGTAGTCATTTATCCCTGGGACTGCTTTGGTCCATGTTCTTCTTGCTTTCATAGTTTGCACTGAAAAGGCAGCCATAATTCTGATATGGTTCTCCATATACGTAACTTGTTGATTTTCTCTTGTGGCTTTCAGAATTTTGTCTTTGTTTTGGGTGTCTAGCATTTTAACTATGATGTGGTGGGGGGAGTGTTTTTTCTGGTCTAGTCTATTTGGTGTTCTATGTGTTCTTGTATTTTTATGGGTTTGTCTTTTTTTACTTTGGGGAAAACTTCATCAATTATTCTGTTGATGATCTCTGATCAATACCATTCTCTTGGGATTCTTTTCCTTCCTCTATCCCTGTGATGCAGAGGTTTGATCTTTTCATAGTGTCCCACATTTCCTGGTTGTTCCACTCTTGTGTGTTTTTAAATTTTTCATAGTCTTTACTTGAGCTTTTTAGTTGTTCTTTGTTGTCTTCTAGCTCTGATATTCTTTTTTCTGCTTCCTCCATTCTGCTTCTGAGGATTTTCCCCATTCTTTCCTTTTGATTGGATGAGTGCTTGATTTCCTTTTTCATTTTCCCCCATGTTTTCTTTACTAAGTCCACTTCCTTTTGGAGCTTCTCAATCTTTTCTTGTAGCTCCTTGTATCACTTGTTGTTTTCCTTTTTCATTTCAGCATGAGATCTTTTCAGTGTTTTCATTTCATTCCCGAGTTTTTCATTTTCTTCCTCTAGATCTTTCTGGAGTCTGTAACTTTCTCCTTTTAGTTCATTCTGCAGTTTATCATTGTCTCCTCCTAGGTCTTTTCTGAGTTTCTAATTCTCTCACCTTAGTTCTATAACTTCTTTGAATATATCTGTGATTGTTATTCTCTGATCTGCATTCTGTGTTACCTCTAGCGAGATCCCATTGTAGAAGTCCTCCACAGGCTCTGTAGAGTTTGGTGTGGAGTTATTCTGCACTTTTCCCGTATTGTTCTTTTGTTGTGCTCTCTGCATGTGGTTTGCCTTTGCCTGTATTCTGATGAGAATCTTGAATGCCTCTTCACCTTGTTGAATTGCTTCCCTTGATTCCTTCAGGTGTTTTCGTTGTATTCTCCTTTTTTTTTTTTTTTTTTTTTTTTTNTAGGCGATTGCTACAGTGGGATCCACCTGGGGATGACCCAAGAAACAGATGGGTTTTTTTTGGTCTTTTTAAGACAGGGTCTCCCTGTAGCTCTGGCTGTCCTGGAACTCACTCTGTAGACCAGGCTGGCCTCAAACTCACAGAGATCTGAGTGCCTCTGCCTCCCAAGTGCTAGAATTAAAGGCATGCGCCGCCATGCCCGGCATTTATTTATTTCTGTATGTGTATGAATGTACTGTCTGCATGCAAGTCTGTGCACCCCTGTCGTGCAATGCCACGAAGGTCAGAAGAGGGTGTCGGATTCCCCTGGAACTGGAGTTCTCCTGGAATTGGAGTTTCAGACGGTTCTCAGCCGCCATGTGGGTGCTGGGGATCGAACCCGGGTCCTCTGTAAGAGCGGTTGGCGCTCTTAACCACTAGGCCATCTCTCCAGCCCCCTTTATGTATGGAGTGTTGGCTTGTCTAGGTTTCAGGCTTTCAATCTTGGTTATATATTGGAAGTTATAGTTCACGCTTCCCTTTCTGTTCCAGAAGAACTGAGTGGATAACAACCCAGATCACACCTTCTGAGCATTGTATTACCTCTGCTGCCAGCCACTTTCTCTGGCTTTCCAGTTGGCCATGGGAGGCATGGTGATGATTTGCATGGGTACCCTCTGCCCTCACTATTTGGGCACCAGTTGCCCATAGCCTGTGTTCAAACTTCAGCTCCCAGCTCCCAGAAACCTCTGTGTGGAAACGCCAGTCGGCACAGCCTCTGCCCCCACTGCTCAGACACCAGTTGCTCACAGCATGTGTTCAAACCTCAGCTCCCAGCTCCCAGAATCCTCTGGGCAGAAATGCCTGTTGGAGCAGCCTCTGCCCCCACTAAGGTAGTTCTTCTAATCCTCAACCAGACCAGCATTAGGACCTTTACACTTGATCTTTAACTAAGTTGGGACTAGAGATATGATTCAGCAGTTAAGAGTATTGGCTGCTCTTGCAGAGGATATGGGTTTCATACCCAGCACCAAATGGTGACTAACAATTGTCCATAACTACAGTTCCAGGGAACAGGACCATTTCTTCTGGCCTCTGTAGGTATTCCAATAATGTGGTGTACTTAATGTGCTGACAAAACACCAATATACATGAAACAAAAATGAATTTTAAAAGGCCACAGCAGATAGTTTTGAATATATGTTCCTTTCACATAGTACCCCTTGAAACATTACTTTTTATCCTCTGAATGTTACAATCCATTTCAAACTTTCATGTGCATTGAAAATATCCCTGTTGTGATTCTATTTATATACAGAATTTTCCTAATGTTTTCTTTCTTTATGTAGTATTTTCTCCTAATTTGTTGATGTGAATGATGTATCTTTTCTGGTACTATAGATATTGGCAAACTTCCTCTCAGGAAATACCAACAGTATTGATGAAATATTTATAACTAAAAATAAATGTATTCTGTGTTGAGGTCATGCCAGTTAAAGCATTACATGCTCTATCTGAAAAGACCACTTCTAGCTTCATGCCCATTTCACATATAAAACATAGAGGGGGATGTTTTGCAAAAGACTTAGTAAAGATGTTCAGTTGGAATGAATGTTGTCATGTGTAACTCCTTTGTGAAACATAATCTAATATTTTTGTAGTGTGTTAACTGAAATGTAAGGGAAAATTGGTAATTGTTTGAATGGAGGAATTAAGACACAGGACTAAAAATACCTCCAACACTATGTGTCTCCAGCAACATAATGAATTTCCCTGAAGTCTATATATTTGAAAATGATCGTGGGTGAATATATGCCACATAAGTAGCATGATGGAATAAATGTGCTTACTTGTTTTTCTGATAGTTAATGAGATAAGTTATTTAAGAACACATTATGCCTTCCATAGAATCTTAAACCAAATTTAAAAGAGGTTGAATAACCTCTTATTTTTGGCGAAAAATAGGTGGTAGAAAAAATGTGAAAGGTGAGGCAAATTAACTAAAATGTTTCCATGTTACAATGATACTGACATAAATATATTATTTAATCTTGTCAATGATCCAAACCTTATTATAGAAAAATGAAACTGAAATTTAAACAGGTTCAGTATTTTTTTCCAAGATGTTGGCTGTTGTCTGAGTCAAACCAAATAGTCTGACTTATAGACACATTTATCACAATTATGGATGGCTTTCTTTTCACTGAAAATCAGATATTTTAAAATATTATGTATATATATATTTTTTTAAAAATGAAAGAAAAACAAAACCAAATCTTTTTTTGTAAGGCAAACTGAACAATATATATATATCTATATATATATATATATATATTCTATATATACTATTTAAACCCGGATTCATGGAAAACCATGCACAAGGACACACAAAAATGCATTCCATCAGTTATCATGATATTGGTTCTTATATATGATTATGATTTTCCTAATTAAACATGAAACATGTAAATATAAAGTGAAGTGTGGAACAATAGCATTTGATGCTTATTTTGAAACACATTAGAAAGTTCACTAAAATGCTTAAAAACACACAATATGAAAATAATTTCATAATTTTTTAAAATTTTATTTATATATTGTATTTATATATTTTAAATATATAAATAAATTTTATTTATATTTATAATTTTTTATTTATTTTGTATGTGTATGAATGTACTGTCTGCATGGTTTGTGCACCCGTGTCATGCAATGCCGCAGAGGTCAGAAGAGGGTGTTGGTTTCCCCTGGAACTGGAGTCCTCCTGGAATTGGAGTTACAGACGGTTCTTAGCTGCCATGTGGGTGCTGGAGATAGAACCCGGGTCCTCTGCAAGAGCAGTCAGCTCTCTTAACCGCTAGGCCATCTCTACAGCCCCATAAACTTCCTTTTGAAAATGTAAATACAAAGTCAAGTTTTGACCTTTTTTTTTTTTTAATTTATTGATGTGTTTAAGTGTACTATCTGCATGTAGGGTTTCAGATTCCCCTGGAACTGGAGTTCTCCTGGAATTGGAATTACGGACCGTTCTCAGCTGCCATGTGGATGCTGGGGATTGAACCTGGGTTGCAGTCGGTGCTCTTAACCGCTAAGCCATTTCTCCAGCTCAAGATTTGACCTTTCTAAAGTATTCATACTTTTACATTGAAGAAATTGAAAACCACATCTCAGAACCGTGAGATGTGGAATATAAATTGTGCATTTTCAGGTTGGATGCGTCAGGTATCTGGGGGTATAACAGTGATTAAGACTGCCTGAAATACTATATATGAAGTACTCAAAAGTTCAATAAATTTAAATATAAAAAGAAATGTTTTATACTTTCTACACCTTGTAAGATTGTTTACATTAGATAAAAAGAGTTTTCATTGTTGCAGTACTATGTGAAGCTTGGACATTTGATATTACAATCAAATTTTCACATGTAAATGCAGCAATCAATTGTAGATAATATAATTAAATTCCTCATTGATAAATTTATTTTGCTACAATGAAGTAAACATTGAATTTACAACAGTAGCTTATATGCTGAATATAAATGAGAAGGGCATATCTCATATTTTCTAATATTTTTATGAGATAAACTCAGATATGAAATCTTTCAAACACTCACACTTTGAATGAAACACACCCAATCTTCATTCAGAAAACAACTGAAGACATTATTTTTTATCTTTAATGGAGAAGTAGCTTTTTATTGCTGAACAACAAAGTACAACAAATTCCACAGTTTCAATCAATATCCATTTACTATGTCACAGTTCAGTGAACCTAAAATCTGGGTGGAACTGACTGATTTCTCTGATTTTATGGAGAAATTTAATGGATGAAATAAAAATATAGCCTAAACTGAGTTTTAATTGGAAGATGTTCTAGTTAAGAGGATCTCTCGCCTTCCAAGCTCAGTCAAATTGTTGGTAAGAACACATTCCCTTGAGGGCTGGCGGTTAAAAGTGCCGACTGCTCTTGCAGAGGACCCGGGTTCGATCCCCAGCACCCACATGGTGGCTAAGAACTGTTCCAAGGGAATCGGAGACCCTCTTCTGACCTCCCGGACATTGCATGACACAGGTGCACAAACCTACAAGAAGACAGTACATTCATACACATAAAAAAAAATAAATAAAATAAAATAAAATAAAATAAAATAAAATAAAATAAAAAGGAACAAATTCCCTATTTTCTTGCTAATTCTCAGACAAGGACCTTTCCACTCTGAACTGTTATTTACTCTAGTTTATCTACACGCTGACCTGTGACCCCTCCATCCTTAAATCTTGAAAGCTACAGTGGAATCAACAACAATGAAACAACAAAACAACAAAAATTAAAAATCAGTCATTAAAAGGACCAGGTATGATCTGAGGAAGCTCACCAGAATATTCTTTCTGGTTTAAGGACAGGTGTTCTACCAAGTATATGTTATCTGGATGTCCTGTCACAAGTCATCATACACATGGGTATTTTTGTCTAGAGATGGAATTTGGGCCATTTTATTTTTAGTTACCAATACAGAGCTTTTTTTAATTGATGTTTTGTGTATTTCAGACATAATTTCTCAGTTCCATTTACACACATTCCCCATTCCCTTCCCCCCACCCCACCCCAGATCATGCATCTTCCCATACATGTCTTTCATCTTTCTCTCAGTCTTTTCAAAGTTTTTCTCTGTAAAGGTTAATTGTTTTGGCCAGAATTTAACTATGTCAGTCTGTGCTTTGACCCAGTCCCTATGTTGTTGTCGGTCCCTCCCCATTGTATTGCTCCAAAATATGCCTATATAAACATCAGACATGTACCAGAGTTGTGTCCTACAAGAATAAACTGTATGTTAACTCCGATATATGTTTAGGAGTTCACATTTTTCCCTTTAATTTTATAAAATATGGATATATACTTTTCACCCTTATACATTAATTACCATATCTGAAAGTATGTGGTAAGTTAACTCTAGGGGTCATTAAGAGATTCACCTTATAACATCACAGTTGCTTTCAGATAGCTTGCTCAGTTGGGGGATTTGGCGCTAGCATCCATATATGAGGGAAACCTTTCCTTGTTTTTTTCTTCAGGACTGTGTTACTTCACTTAGCATAATGGCTTAGAGTTCCATCCATTTGCCTGCAAATTTCATGTTGTTACATTTCTTTACTGCTGCATAGAACTCCATTGCGTAGATGTACCACATTTTTGATATCCACTCATTAGTTGAGGGGCACATGCATTGCTTCCAGCTTCTTGCTATAGCACAGAGCTTTTTGAAATATCCTTGACATATATTCCTTCATGAAGAATGCTGTTCAATGTCTAGGAAAATAATTATGGACTGATGAATAATCTCATAGAAATTTTCAGATAAGAGCTGGTATGAGGTGTACTTCAAAAGGATAAATATTGTCCTTTGATATAAGGCATCTATCTGCTTTATGGACTTATAGCAAATTTATGAAACAAAATGGAAGATGTCAGGTTGTCAAATGCTTCAAAAAATCTTTCTCGTTGTGTAAAGTAATAAATAAGTGAGTATTTAAATATGTCTGTCTTCTGCTGGAGTAATTAAATGAAACAGTGATTTTATTTTTCTTCCATAAAAAAATTAGATTTTAACTTGCTCTGAATTGATGCCCATGTAAGTTTTAACACTAGGGTATGCAGGAAAAATTCAACCTATTTTCGCTTACAAAAAAGAAAAGCAGAAAGAAAATAGAATAGAATGCTTTTCTTGTGATTTCTAGATTTATGAAGTTAGAGAACTTTGATAAGAATGAAAACAGATATATTTTAATTTGTTACAAACCTTTCACCAAACAAAATAATATCATTTATTACAAACTCTAATATACCTTACTCTGTAGAATTGTATTTTGTTTAGTTGTATACATTTTGTATAGATTCAAAAATTTAATCTAATAATGTACAAACAGAATTGTGAAGAGAAAGTTATCAACACAGAAGGAACAAATCCCTGTGTGCATGCATCATCACATTTTCCTGTATTTCATTAGGCAAGTGTATTCTGAGTCATTAATGAAGAAAATCACTTTATGTAGTGACTTGATATACACATGTCTTTGTGTAAGAAGATGTAACTGAGGCTATCCCTTAAGACATTGGACAGATATCCAGATATTGAAACATACTTCAATCTAATTAACATGGCATAAATGCAAACCTTCAATCCCATTAATGTCAGCCTAAACAGTCCTTGACAAATGATCAGTTCAGTTCATATTCACAGAGAAGAGATGAGAATTTCCTCCATACAATCTGCACTGCTTATTTAGCTCATTCTTCCAGATATAAAAAAGGAAAAAAAAATAAAGAAAACTCATTTTTCTTATAAATTTAAAATAAAAAATAAAACATACTTTATTTCTTATTCCAGTATTTCTACATTTTGGTATTTTGCAACATTAAGATGATACAAACAATTTTAATGTGAAGGGAGAAAGAAGTTATCACACCACTGGATTATATTTTTATGGTTTTATTTACATATTTATTTATCTAATTAATTAATTTGTACATATTTATTTATCAAATTAATAAATTAATTAATTCGTACATATGTGTTTTAGAGACAGAGTCCCTGTAGTCCCATTTGGCCTGGAACTAACTCTGTAGACAAGCCTTTTCTTAATCTCACAGATGTTTAACTGCCTCTGCCTCCCTAGTGCTGGGATTACAGGCAAGTGCCACCACTGGCTCCGGTACTCCTATTTTAATATAAAAATATAAAATGTATACAACATCACAAAATTTATTCACCAAGCTAGAAGTTCTCTAGTGTTTTTTTTTTTCCCAGTTTTTCACATTTTATTCTCTTTCCATTATTTCTTTATGGAATTTCACTTCTCATAATATTTGAAATTTTAACACTGAAGTATCACTTTATTCCTTTGATATTTCCATCAACTAGACAATTTCTGTGTTTTGTTGTTGAGTTAAAAACTTAAAGATCATGATGATATATTATCTGGAAGATGGTGTTAATTTATGTTTAATATCTACATCATCCATATTCATATTAGTTAATATTTCTGAGGTTTAAGTAATATCTACAAATATTCTGATTAAGATTTCATACCAACAATACTAGAAAATGAGATTTTTACTAAAAATATATATGGGGAACTACTACACAAATATGTTACCTAATCATCTCTCAATGAGACATTTTCATAGTTCATTGGAGCTAGTGATTATTTTGCAAGAAAAAATAAAACTAAATTCTCAGAAGGCATTAGGAATTTTACTTAATATTTTTGAATTTAAAAAAAAGTATTCAAAATTTCTGCTTTAGTTGTTTGCATCCTCTGGATAATTGTCGATTCATTATTTATTTTTAGTCATAAGTTTAAAATACTTTATTAATATAAGTCATAATAAAATAATATTATTAGTAGCAACTGTTACACTAAAATAAAGATTTACTGTGAACAAGAACCATAAAAATTCTATAATAGTTATAAGTCTTACAATGCAAAAGAAATAACTGGAACAAGTGGCTTGGGAATAATTACAAGGGCAAGAATTTCTGGACACAGTCTGAGTATATGGGCAAGCTTCTTAATCACTGTAGCTTTTCTTCTGAATCATTATTAATTGATATGCATATTTTGATACTGTTCAGTTTTGAACCTGAATGCAGGAATTTTTCTCAGCTCAAAGGATATTATGCAGTAGACAATCACTTTGTCAGAGGCTGGTATATATGTTTATTTTCTATTTATATATAAACCTTCAAAATAACTGCATTTGAAATACATTAAATCATATTCTTTATAATATGTGAATTCAGTTTTAATTTTTGCCTTGGGCCTAATGCTATCAAACTTGGTTCAAACTCTCCCTATACTTTCACCTCCACCACAAATCCATGCGTTATTTTATTATTGTTAAATATGTGTTTTATTTTTCCCATGAGTAATTTCGTATATGAACTATGTCATCTCTATCTAATACACATTTACCTTGCTAATAAAAGCATATCATATTTTTCACTTTTCCTCAGCAATGTAAAATCAGTCTGGAAGAATTGTAAGCAATGTAAAGATTTATGATTCTGAAAAATAGTGAGGTTTAAAATAATTCTTTTCTAATGTAAATGAAAGTTAAATTGTGTTTTATAATCTGGGAGACTTTCATTTAATATATAATGAATTCAGAAGAAATAAGTTCTTCTATACTAAAAAGAAACTGGACGTTTTCACTCCTTCTGCGAGGAAACTGTAGCTTGGAAGTCAATGCTTAGGATAAATGGTATAGGGTCATCTGGAACATGAAAAATTCAAGACATTTTCTGTGAAGATTTTTTTCTGAGGCTCATCTACTGATGCCTGAAAATGTCTGATATGTTTGAACCCATTTCCTTGTCTTAGAAAGTTACTCTGAAATGAAAGGCACAGGTGAAAATGGGAATTAATTTCACTCTTTTTGATACATTTTAAATGCAAATACTTTCCTAATATTCTATTTTAAATGTCATCTAACATGATGTATTCCAGTTGTAATTCCTTATGTACTCAATGGTAAAACTAGAAAAAAAGTAAATGGTAAAACTAGAAAAAAAAAAAAAAGATAACTATGAGAGAACTGGAAATAAGGACTGAAATTCTCCTGATTTACAAAAATCTATGAGTCTTTTTAAATATATCCAAGACCTCTGAATGTAAATCACAATAGATGACTAAAACATGCATTATATAATTCAGGAAAACAATAGTGATTAAAAATGATATTGAGGGGCTCAGTGTTTAAGAACACTAGCTGCTCTTGTAGAAGACCTGAGTTTGAATACTAGCATCCAGATGGAAGCCAAAAGCTAGGGCATCCAAAGTGATCTTCTGTTCTCCATGGACATGACACAGGTATAGATACATTCAGGTATGACTTGCATACACAAACAATGAAAATAACTATTTTAAGATTATAAGCCATCCCTTCTTTCTTATAGAGTTTATCTATATTTTGTAAAATCATAGTGTTTCTGAAAACTTCCTTAGCATCATTTCATCTGCCACTAATAACATAATTTCTGTATGTATATATTGAGATTTTTAAAGAAAATATACTAAAAGAAAACCAACTGATATATATATATCAAAACCAACTGATACATATATGTATATATATGTATAAATGTATATATATATGTATACATATATACATATATATGTATATATATACATATACGTATATATATATATATANAGGTTATCTCATTGATTTACAGCTGAAAGTACTGCAACTGAGATTAATTTTCAAGATTAAGTTCAACATCAGAGTGAATTAGGAGTGGAAAAAGATCTAATATATATATACGTATATATATGTGTATATATATATATGTATATATACGTATATATATATATATGTATATATATATCAGTTTGATTGCCCCATTTTCATTCATTCTCAGAACCCTGTGTGTCTGTCTATAAGATTCTGCCTTCAGCACAATTTACTGGAAAAGGAGACTTTTCTGATTGAAGCTGAGACTGCTAATTGCCTATGGGTATAAACATAGATTTGGAGATGGTGGGTTGAAAATATGTCAATTTAGCAAAACAACAGAACTAATTAACCACCTAGTTTCTATGTCCTGCCATGTGCTTTAGAGAAAGTGTACAGATTAGACATGGATTTCCTCATTTGTATTGTGCTTCAGACATAATTCACCTGCTATAATTAAGGAAGCCACCCAGAGGGAAGAAGCCTTCCATATAGGTTTCAGATTGAGTTACTGATATTATACAAACAAAGAGTATGGTATCTTCAGAAATATGGTTATATTAGTCACTTTCCTGTTTCTGTAATAAACCACCATGAGCAAGGTAACTTATAAAAAGAAGAGTTTATTTGCACTTACTATTGACGGTTCCAGGGAAATAGAGTACATTGTGATGGGAGGCATGGTGGCTGGGGCTGGAGCAGCAAGCCGAGGGTCACATCTCACAATGAACACAGGAAGTCAAGAGAGAGGGAGAGGCTGGAGACCACAAGTCTTGTTAAACTCACTAAGCCTGCCCCCAATTACGTACTTCCTCCAGCACAGCCACACCTCCTAAGACCTCCAAGAACAGTGCCACCAACTGGAGAAAAAAAATGTCTGAATACTTAAAGCCTATGGGGGACACTCATTCAAACCACCACAATGTTCTTACCTAGTTCTGGTGGGAAACTGAGAAAAATGGAAAGATTTGTTGTTTTCTGGGCCTCTGGAGTCTCACTGACCAATAGCTCTGAAGTTTCTGTTTAATAACCTGTAGCTTCAAGGAAGAAATTTTCCAGTCATGATGCTTATCTCCCTTTTTGTTCTCTCTCATACATGAATCCTAGTTTCTCATCTCTGATTGTGATTGTTCAACTTAAAATTCCTATAGAAGTTAGATACCTGGAAAGATCCCACTGGGAGGCGAATGCCTTAAATATTGGGGTAGATAATAGATCATTGCTAATAAGAAGAGAAGGGGAACACTGGGATTGAAAGTATAAGCTAAAGGACAGAGGAGGAAATGAATTGAGAGCTGCTGGGGAGATAGCTGACCAAATGGTTAGGGGTATGAAAAAGCCATCCAGAAACTTACAATTTTGTACTCAAATTAATCTATCTATCTATCTATCTATCTATCTATCTATCTATCATCTATCTATCTTTCTATCCTCTTTCATCTATCATCTATCCATCTATCTATTTACCTACCATCTATTTATCTATCATCTATCCAAATTCTCTCTCATGTATCTATCATCTATATGCTATCATATAGCTTTCTTTCTATGTTTCTCTATCTATCTATCTATCTATCTATCTATCTATCTAATCTATCATCTATTATCTATCATCTATCATCTATCTCTCTATCTATCTATGTATCTATCATCAATATTTCAATAATCTATCTCATTCAATCTATGTATTTATCTATGTATCATCTATTTCCCTTATACATAGCTATCATCTATCATCTTCAATCTATGCTATTTTTTGGAATTTGTTTCATTTAACTATGGCTGGTCTCAGTCAAGCTATATAATGTAAAATGACCTTAAACACCCTCTACATCATTAATACTGGGATTATAAGCATGCTAGGTTTACAGTCTACCAACTGAACTGTATTTATATCCCCTTATTATTTAAGTTATATCTTATACCAAACCCAAACATAAATATTTAAAATGCTCTTCAAATGCTACCAAATATTCAAATAAATGGAAAAATGAAGTAAATTACTTCATATATATGTAAAAAAAATCAAAACCTCTTTTTAAAAACAAACACTACAGAAAAGAGACATTTTATAATATATAATAACCATAATTCATAAATAATTTTTAAAAATTTCATAAGTTAATAGTGTATCTATGCAATAATCAAATGTGAAACAAGTTAAAAACGTGGTTGTTAATCTTAGATATTATCGATTCATGAGTATGTCTAATAGGTAAGATGATACATACATACGTATTTATATACACACAAAAGTATATCGATTCATATATATATATATATATATATATGTGAGGCTGTGTTGTGCTGTCCTTATTAAAAAAAATTCTTATTTGGGCTTTGCATTTAAGAGCTCTGGCTTCTCTTGCAGAGGACCTGGACATATGTTCTGTTCTTAGCACCCACTTGATGGCTAATAACTATCCTATCTACATTTCCAGCAGATCCAATGCCCTCTTCTGACCTCTGCAAACATTGCATGGATGCACTTGCATACAGGCAGGCAATACATTCATACACATAAAAATACAAATATTATATAACAAATTTTTAAAAATTCATCAAACTATAATTTATGACATTAAACATTGATTTTGATTAAATGTCAAAGAGAAATTATATATATATGTATAAACTTCAATGTCATTTTTTAAAAGCATTTTATTATTTTTTCATATGCATGTTTATAAGCACACCCATGTACAATGCACAGAGGTCAGATGAGGGTTTCAGATTCCCTGGAACTGGAATTATGGACACTTGTTAGCTGCCATGTGAATGCCAGGAATCAGACCCAGGTCTTCTGCAAGAGCAGAAGGTGATCTTACCTAGTGAACCATCTCTCAATACCCTAAAATTTCAATTTTCAAAAAACATCTAGTAATTATGTATAAAATATAAATATTTTGAGAGATTATATTGAAGGTTTTGCATGGGTTGACTGTAAAGTACAATTTATTTTGGCATGTATGCTTTTATATGATCTATATTTTCTCTGATTTCTAGATTTATTTAATAAGGATATACATCCAAACATGCCTACATATAAGTCATTGTAATTATGTTAGTTTTCATGGAGATTAAACGGAAGTTTCACGTGGAAGGACTCAAGGTGTTGGTATCTGCATTAACATGCTTTCAATATTAAATTATTAAAATTTTCTAACACCATGGAAATGTTTACCCCAGTAAACATTCTCACTGTTGAAAAAACAAATCTAGGTGATAGCAGCCAAAGTTTAAACCTAGTCCAAGTCTCTTGAGCAGGCCCTGCTTAGCTCATAGACATCTAGCTGTGCATTTCACTCCCCCGAAGCCTACCCTCAAATCAATACAGGGAATAACCTTGAGTCTTCCAGTAAGGGAAGGACTCTACTTAGTGTAGCTCAGAGGAACATTCTTTTTATTTTTTCTTGTTTTACCCCACATCTGACTTCCAATTTATTATCTATATTTTTTCTCTGGCTTAGATGTTCTTTTTTTTTATTTTCAGAAACACTTTGAAGGTCCTGCTTTAACATGAGAATCTGTAGTCACTCTATTCTCTCTACACAGGGACATGACTTTTTCCTGTTTTCCTGAAGTGATCAAACATAGCATTCAAGTCATGAGCTCCTGGGGGTTGATAACCTGGAGAGACTGAGTTTTCATTCAAAGTAGAATGTGCTTTGAGTATAGAAAGAAGGCAGTGGTGTTCTAAGCCACAGACAAGGACCCTCACCACACTTTTCTTTTTAGAAAGGTTTCTTTTTGAAACAGCCACTTACCATTAATTGAGAAAAATGATTAAATAATCTATAATTTGAGCTCTAGTGACAGAATTGTACTTTTGTTTCTGTTATCTCTTTGTGAACTGACATCTGGATTTTCAATATTTGTTTACTTAGTTTCCTAATCTATTCATTGTATATGTGTGTCTCTGTGTGAATTCAGGTATGCTAGTTAATTGACATGTTTTGCATTTACTGTAATTTCCTGCCATTTAGTAGCAGCATATTTTCTCCCAGAATAATTTAACTACCTTGGTTTTTTTAATAGATCTTTATTTATTCACTACTCACATTCTTTTGTATACTTGGGTTAAAGATATCCTCCTTCTTAATTAGGCATGAATTATTAATACCATGCCCAGCTAGTATCTTTGATATTTTCTCAAATAGGTTTGACAAACTATTTTATATTTAAGTTGGCTTTATGTACGAAATAGACATGAACATAAATTCAAGTCTTCAATTTTAGACTTTTTGAGTACTAAAAGTAAATAAACACCTACACTGCACAAGGAGGCACAGTCTTCTGATTACCCCTAGATTTTCTTGACCTCTTGCTGAACTGGGCTCTCACCAGTGTCTTCTCTGTACACTTAGCTGTTCTAGAAGCAATGGTGGTTTCGCATCCACTAGAAATTGTAATATGTCAGTGTTTCATTTCATTGACTTTTTATTAAAAAAGATTTATTTATTTTTTTCAACTTCCACATGTGAACTAGAAAGACATCTTAGTGGTTAACAGAACATCCTGCTCTCAGAGGACCTGAGTTCAATTCCCAGCAACATCAGTGGCTCACAACTGCCTGTAACTCTAGCTCCTTGGGGGATCCACTGAGTTTGGTTTCCATGGACACCTGCACTCAAAAGCATGTACCCACACAGAGACACACCCATTAGGCAGAGTTGACCACCTCCTAAATAAACTAAAATTTTTTGAATTGAAAAGTCTCTCATCATCTAAATTTTAGCCAACAAGCATTTATAGGGTACTTCCACTGTTGAGGATACTTCTGTTTCATGTAGGTTGCTTTACACTTTTCATACCTAAATGTATTGATTATCTATTAGAGTATCAAAAAGGGTTAGACAATTAACTGTACAAAAATAATAATGTGCCCTGCTTGGAACATTAAGTTTTTTCTTGCCAAACACCTGGACATGGCCACCACTAGGAGGGTGAAATCATGCCACAGAAACAGGGCAGATTACCTGGTGCACTGAGGAGATGATGAACTTTCCCTGCCCAGAATTTTCTCCTTTCGGGACAGCTCTTGTGGACCCTGAGACAGACACAATATCTCTATGTCTTGTCTACTTTTCTGAATTTTCCAGAAAAAGTTCATCTCTCTTTTTTTTTTTTTCCTTATTTATACCTTTTCTAACAAACCTTTCCTTAACGCTTTGAGTTGTTCTGAAGTTTTGGGCTTCTGTATTTATTTTTTCTCTACAATGTTTTTTATCCCACACATTGTGGCTGCTCCTCTGGCATGTCTGACCTCCATGGAGGTTTTAAATAAGGTTGACTTGATCTCCATCTCACCCTCTTCTCCTCCTAAAGGTAGCTGTTGAGATTTATGGCTTGCTTGTCTTGAGGGTTTTTCCTTAAATTTGTAATAAAAATTCTGCTTGACTCCATTCTTAAATTCTTTTATGAATAAGACAAAGGATAAGATACTGTTTCTCCTCTGTATAATATCTTGCAATCTTCTTCCATTTTATTCGATAATTTCAATTTTTAATTCAGTCACATTTCTAAATTTTAATTATTTTGTTTCATAAATATTTTGTTTAGTTCCCTTATAGTCTTTTTCATAATTTTTAGATTCATAATGTTTGATCATTCATTTTTTTTTATCCCAAGAATCACAACAGGCTTAATGAAAGGCCCAGTTCTAGGGTTTAAGTATTCCTTGTTTCCTGCAATAAAGAAATGCATTGTATAAATGGCTTTCAGTAAAGAAAAGGTATAAGGGATAGTTCCTTATCTCCTCCAGGTAATAGGAAATAAAAGCACATTTTATACCCACAACACTGATTTTATCAACAGCATCCTCTTCACAGTGTATCACCATATGTATTCTTTCCTTCTTCTGTCATTTTAGGACTGCTTTTAGAGTATCCCATAGGTTTTGTTGTGCTGTATTATCATTGTCATTCAGTTCCAGGAATGCTTTTATTTCTTTATCTCTTCCTTGACCCATTCATTATTCAGGAGTGTGTTGTTTAGTCTCCATGTGTTCTTGTAGATAGTAGGGCTTGTCCTGGTGTTGACAATGAGTTTTATTGTGCTGTGGTCTGATAGAATGCATGAAATTATTTCAATCTATTTATATTTGTGGAGGTTTCTTCTGTGTCCCAGGATGTGGTCAATTTTTGAGAATGTTCCATGGGGTGCTGAGTAGAAAGTGTATTCTCTGGTATTAGGATGGTAGATGTCTGTGAGGTCCATTTGGTGTACATATCATTCAGTTCAGATGTCTCTCTGTTTATTCATTGTCTGGTTGACCTATCCAAAGGGCTCAGTGGGCAATTGAAGTCTGCTACAATGATTGTACTGGGGTTAACTAATCTCTGCCTTGAGGTGCTAGAAAATTGTCTTTATAAATTGTCTTTGGTGCACCAGAGTTTGGTGCATATATATTCATAATTGTGAAATCTTCATGGTCAAATGTTCCATTGATAAAAAGATCGAGGCAGGTGGATCTTTGTGAGTTCAAGGCCAGCCTGGTCTACAATGAGAGTTCCAGGACAGCTGGAGCTACAGGGAGACACTGTCTCGAAAAGACCAAAAAAACAAAATGTAATGGCCTTCTTTGTCTCTTCTTGGGAGGGGGGGCGCATTCATTACCAGGATGATCCATGTGGAAAACACGAACAGGAAAGCACACCACTCAGACGCATGTCAAGGACCAAATACAGAGAGAGTTTTATTCCAAAATGTCTGGTTATATCGACAGCATGACTCAACTCCGAGGGTCAAATCCTAAACCTTCTCGTCACTAAATCCCACCCCATGAGTGTGGCCAGGGAGGTCCCATTGGATTAGAATGCTACCTAGCTTAACTATATTTTCCCACATCTCGACCTTTCATTTTTTTTTTTTTTCTGAAAGGCACGGGAGCCCATGGGTGAGGCTAACAACACAAAGCACCCTGAGTTTTGAATAGCTAACTGCTCAAGCCTGTTTCGAGTGCCAGGCAATGGGGGGCAGGTTAGACCTGAAACTTTATTTTCACACTAAGGCCAATTAAAATCCAAAAAACCCAACCATGAAGTGAAGCAATTGTCAAGCATAAGCAATGAATGTAAGTAACATTCATGTAAAACCAATTAGCAACTATCTATGTCCAAAATTTGAGCAACCCAAGGTTCCCATAGTCCAATTGGAGAAGCTTGTATGCACAAGCATGTTGATCAAATACGAGTCCAGTCTAGTTTGCTGTAGTCTCACAATTCACCCCAATCTCCACAACCCTTAAATTTTACCATGCCTGCTCTTCCGCAGGTTGTTCCCTAGGCTTTGGGAAAGGGGCATAAGTGGGTAAGAAGTAAAACAGCCTAATTTCTCTGGAGATGTCATTTTGGACACTAGTCTGTTCAGGTTGTTTCTCTTCATAGATTGACAGCTTATCCAGGGGTACCTTTTTAATCCTACTATCAAAGCACAAGCAATTAGATGCATAGGAATTTAAATAGTACTAATTACAGCAAGCTAAACTGTGGGCATAGACACAGATGTTTGGGTGGTATGTTAATCCATGAACTGTGGCTTTTCTGTAAAGGGTGACAAGTTCTTATTGTGGCTTATAATATCTCCTAACCACTAGAGGACATAAGTTTATGACATCAGTCATGAATTATTCCTTCAAGGAGAGAGCTAATTGTCAATTAGATTTGGGATATACCGACATATGTCTGTCACTGGATACACAATATCTCCAGGCAGTTGAGGTATAGCTGATACTGACAGAGGAGTCTTGCTTGACTCAAAGAGACCAATACTTTGCTTCATTTCCTTAGTGTCCTTTGGTAACACTCTCTGGCATTCCAGAGACCACTGTACACTTGCAAGTGTCGTCTCAATAATATATCTTTCCCATGCTTACACCAGGTCTTCAGCAGCAGGGCTTAACTGCCACTCTTCTTGCAGGTATTCCAGTTTATAGGCAAAAGGCCTTTATCTTTTGGGGCTTGAATCCCCTAGCCAACTTCTCCTTGGCAGAATAATCCATTGTGGATAGCAGAGCTCTCCTGTATTAATAAATTTTGCTTAATTACACAGCTTATAAAGACTTTACTATTATATTTGGTTCTGAATAATTATCCCTTCACAGTTCCTATGTCTATCACTCAATTAGAGAAGACAGTTATACCTGTTTTATAAGAAATTACCACTATAACAGTTGGCTCTAATTTACAGTTAGGGAATGACTTCTGACCATCATGTTTTTCTTTTTCCTATAAAAGGGAGAGTTAGGAAGGTTTCTCAGCATCTGGAAAATAAACTTCATTAGGGCACATTATAAACAGTTATCCCAAATATAATTCAGTGTCTGCAGCTCAGCCAGTCTGAGGTTCCTCTTCCTTTTAATGTTCAAACAGGCCAGCCTCTCTGCTGGCATTTCCCAGTCCATCTTGCACAGCCAAAGTGAATATTTTCAGCATTTAGGTTGGTGTTTTTACCTGTGGGAACATAGAAATCTCCTCCATTGTTAGTTCAAGATCTCAAAATTGATAATTTATCAAAAGGTTTGGAATACAATGTTTTCATTTGTATCCCAGATGGAGTACTTCACCACCTCCCTCTTTTTGTTCTTTAATTTTTTTTTTATTTCAACCTATAGATGCCTTAGCTGTATTACTCATACCTGTAAACAAGAACCAAGGCATAAGTTTTCCTAAAATGCAACCAGTTTTTCATTGACTGTATGCTATTGATTTGGGAAGTATACTTAAACTTAATTCCTTTAGTTGAATTATCCTACAAGTAAAAGAAAATGTTACAAGGTGATACTGTATAACACTGGAAAATATAGAGAACATTTGTGTACCTTAACCTCAAAGTTATTGTTGGAAATTCAATACAAATTATAAATAAAACAATTAACATTTTTATTCCCAATTTGTTCAAATGCATTACCATTTACAACAAAAGCTTCAACCAAATTTAACAAATATAGACATTTTTACTAAGTTTTAAAATATCCTATAATATGTAGACAAAGTTTGGACAAAGTTGAATACTTGCCAAATAAATTTTAACCAAATATACACTTTGTTCTTTAAAACTATATGACTAGACTATGACTTCAGAGAAATCAAGTCCATTAACTAATATTGTTTATTTTGTATTTCTGTATAAATCTCTACTGAAATACCTCTCTATATAAATATATGTTATTTTTAAATATACCATTTTAAAATGCAAACCTTACAGAGTGGATTTTAATGACTATCTTACTCCAAGTTCTTGGAGATGACTTCTTCAGGCCTGTCATGAAAACCTTTAAAGAATTTTCAATATCTAGCTCTTAATAAAATTTTCTTTTACAGTTCTTATGCCCAATAATTAATTAAAGACTGGCTATATAGGCCCCATGAGAAATTATTACCATAGCAGTTGGTTATTTTGTAGTTAAGGAACAATTTCATTACCATCTTGATTTATTTTTTGTGTGTGGGAGCATCTAGGAAGCTTACTTTGTCACGAGAGCAGGTACAGTGCAGTCCTGCTAAGGGAAAGGGAACACAGTGCCCACTTTGGGCACTGTAGGGAGCTGGTCTCTGTGCAGAGACCAGCTGGTTACTTCCTGTAACCCAACTTAAGTAGTAACTCCAACTTGGGCTCTGAGCCTGGACCCACAAGACACGTGCTCCACTTTTGGCCATGACTTCCCACATGCCCAGAGCCGTGACAGGAATTTCACTCACAACACCAGCTACCCAGGTTGGTGGTCCACAAAGGGAACCTTTTTCCAATCCACTGGCCACCCATATAAAATGCAGGCCTGAACACCAGCTACCCAGATTAGAGGTCTGCACAGGAAACTTTATCCAACCCACTGGCCATCTGAGTGAAATGCAGGCTTGCCTTAGCCTTTCTGTGCATAATAATTTAAAACTGGTGGCTGGGAATTCCATAATGATGTTAATGGAAATTCACAATTCTTTTTTATTTTTTAAATTTTTATATATTTTTTATTTATTATTCCCAAAGACCCAAAAACTTACTAACACTTTAATACTATGAAAACTTGGTTGTATCTTTTTTTCAGATGTTGAAAGGTTGTAACCAGTAGGTGGCAGTGTAGATGAATTAAGATGTTCAATGAATTTAAAAAATTTTAATAGATAATCCATAACCTTTGTTGAAATTGAATTATGTGTAGGCTGTTTAATATAAATCTGCGTCTTGAGAAAGAAGGACCAGGGTCCAACTCAGAGGCAATGTTTTTACTGGTATTATAGCTGTTAACATTAAAATATACTTAGAATACAAGTACACACAGCCATACACACATGTGCACACACATATACATACATACACACACATACATACATATATAATAAAGAAAGGTTTGTTAGGTTTACCTGCAAGAGAGGAAAGCTATATTGTTTGATGTTCAATGAGAAACATGAAATTTTTATAATTAGTCACAGGGTTATTTTTACATATTTAAAATAAATGTCCTAGTAACACACAAAACAGTTGAGATCAATATGCCACCTATTAGGCCCATTCCCAACCATATGCCTTCAATGAACTATCCCTAAAGTCTACTCCTATTCTTTTCCTATACTGTCCCTACTAGTTAACTATCCCTAAGCTGTCCCTACCCCAAGTCTAACTGTCCCTATCCTATTTACAAATCCAAAGAGTGAGGAGGTTGCCCAAAAGTAGACAGGTCAAAGTTGTTTGTAGTTTTAGACTGATTTAACTTGTCTTATTATTAAGGTCTTTGGAAGAATAATAATTATCCATAATCACAACAACAATCACAATAATTATAACTGTTATTAATTATTATCAATGATCAACAATTTTTGTTAACCGTTATTAGTCATAATCATCATTAATAAATATTATGAATAATAATTGTCAATAACAATAGCCAGCAACAATGAACAATTTTGGACTGAATGATTATCTATTATTATTAGTAATTCTATCAAAAAACAATTATAACAATTAGTAACAATTACCAACAATAATAAACAGCAATTCATCATTAAACTGAATAATATGCATACTATAAACCCAATTAAAAATTGTTAATACTAAGGGGTATAAAATAAATATTCTTTATGAGTTGAATTTATCTTTGTTTCCAGTTGGCTCCTAATTAGATTTAAACCTGCAGGATTATAATGAATTAAAAGCAAGTACTTGCATTCACTCACACATACACACAGTTTGAAGCTGGGCTTAAAGAAACATAAAACAATTTTATTCAAATATTTTTATTTAAATTGAACCAAAATATCAATTCATGTTGTTAAAGAGGCTTTTACTAATAGTTCTTTAAAAAAGACAATTTATCAGAGCAAGTTTCTTTTGTTAGAACTCCAGGGCCTGTAAACACTCTTGGAAATCCATCTATTTTGTCTCCAAAATGCTGAAATTAAAAGACTATTATTTCAAGTAAAATTTAAAGGGCATGATTTAGAAAAATTGTTAAGATACCACTTGCTCAGTGGCTTGTATGTGCACAGCAGGCATGCTGGTGGCGCCAGAGCACAAACCAAGTGCGATCAGGAATTCTGTGGGAAAATATCTTTAAGGTGAAACATATTTAAAAAGATCAAGATAGAATTAAATCAACAAATTAATTTTAATTGTGCAATATATTTACTCAAAAGATATCTAGGGTACCCGGGGGTTAAGTGAAAATATTATTTTTTTAAGTTAAGCATGCTGAAATGGATTTGAATTACTTAAGTGATACAGCTAACTGAACCCCAATTTTGAATTCACAAATAGCTGGCAGGTTTTGGTAGGAAGAGTTAGATTTAGAAATAGTTAACCCCCCCGCAAAAAAAAAAAAAACCCCAGGAGAAGGCAAGAGAGCAATAAAAGACAAAATTTTAGAGAAAGGTGTTAAGTGGCCAAGGCTAAAAATTATCTGGAAAAATACTGCGCTTGGTAGGGTGGTTCTTGTGAAAGGCCTTAATTTGCATCAGAAAGAAGTGGGCTCCATAGAGCTACCTGGAGAAAATTTACATATGAACAAGTTAAAGTTGGAATGAACCTGAAGAACTGGTTCTTCACAGTAGGAGATGAAGTCCAGTGTTTTGTTTTTTTTTTTTTTTTTTGGGGGGGGCGGTTAAAAACAGAGTTTTATTTTAGAACTGTAGAATTATGAAAAATTATTCCAAGGCCAAGCATGGCTACTAAACCTTGATATTAAACTCAACCTTGAAGTCACGGGCTTTTATACTCTATAGGAGTGATCAAGCCAGGAGGCACATGTCTCGAGGGAATAGGATACTCTCTCTGAGCCAAATCAGAACCTTGCAGTTTTCCTCCACGTTTACAAAGCCACATGTTCCCAGATCACCCTCCCATCCACTGAAACCAGCAGGAGAAAAGGCTCCACAGCAAAAGATAGATATCAGGAAAGAAAGAAGAACGAGAAGAAAAAGGCAAGATTTAGAGGTTCACATACATAATTTGTCAAGGTTTCCTCCTGCAGCATGTCCAGGCACCATTTGTAGGGGGGGCCCATTCATTCCCAGGATGTTCCATGTGGAAAACACATGCAGGAGAGCACACCACTTGGATGCATGTTAAAGTCTAAATAGAGAGAGAGTTTTATTCTGAAATATCTGGTTTTATAGACAGCATGACTCAACTCCTAGGGCCAAATCCTAAATCTTTTTGTCACTAAATCCCACCCCATGAGTGTGGTCAGGGAGTTCCCATTGGTTTAGAATGCTACCCATATTAACTACATTTTCCCACATCTTCTGATTTCTTTTACTTTGAAGTCTATTTTGTCTGATATTAAAAATAGCAACACCTTCTTTCTTTTTGGTACCATTTGCTTGGAATATTTTTTCTATCCTTTCACTTTAAGGTGGTGCCTATCCTTGAAGGTAAGATGCGTTTCTTGTAGACAGCATATAGATGGGCTCTGTTTCCTAATCCAATCTCCCAGTCTATGTCTTTTGATTGGGGAGTTTAGTTCATTAATATTTAAGGTTATAACTGAAAGATGTGTGTTGCTTCTTTTTGCCTTATTAGCCATTTGCAGTTTTGGTCTAGGTTTCTACTTCTGCAGTTATGCTTTTATTCATTACTCTTTCTAGGTGCCTGGGGATAGTTGCTCCTTTCTTCTTTCCTTTGAATTGCTTCAAGAATTCTCTGAAGGGCTGGTTTTCTGGACATGTATTCTTTCATCTTGTTTATGTCATGGAAGATTTTTCTCTCTCCTTCTATTAATGAGATTTTTGCTGGGTATAGTAATCTGGCTTGTATTTGTACTGGTTTGTCTTTTTAGTTTGGGGAAAATTTTCATCTATTATTCTGTTGAAGATCTAATCAATACCATTCTCTTGGGATTCTTCTCCTTCTTCAATTGCTATGATGGAGAGGTTTGATCTTTTCATAGTGTCCCATATTTCCTGGTTGTTCCACTTTTGTGTATTTTTAAAATTTTCATAATCTTCACTTGAGGTTTTTATTTGTTCTGTGTTATTTTCTGTGTCTGATATTCTTTGTTCTGCTTCCTCCATTCAAGTTCTGAGGCTTTTTCTGTTCCTTTCCTCTTGATTGAATAAGTGTTTCATTTCTTTTTCATTTCATCTTGTGATTTCTTTAGTACTTCCATTTCCTTTTGGAGCTCCTCAATCTCTTACTGTTGCTCTTTGCTTCACTGATTGGTTTCCTTTTGTTTTTCAACATGAGATCTTTTCAGTGTTTCCACTTCCTTTTGGAGTTTGTCATTCTCTCTCTCAAGATCCTTCTTGAGTTTTTCATTCTCTCTCCTTAGTTTTCTGACTTGTTCTTTATATTCTTTTATTTCTTTGAATATGTCCACAATTGTTCCTCTAATATCTGTGTCCTGGGCCATCCCCAGGGGGATCCCACTGTAAGAATCTCCCACACGATTGGTAGAGCTTGGTGTCGAATTAGCCTGCAAATTTCCCATGTTGACCCTTCTTAGTGTCCCTGGCATGTGGGTTTTTCTTCGCCTGTATTCCAATGTTAATCCCAAATGTCTCTTCACTGTGTTGAAGGCTTGCTTTGCTTGCTTCCTTCAGATGCCTTCATTGTTTGCTTGATTGATTTGTTTTTCTCCTTTACTCCTTGCTTATGGTGTGGTGACTTCTCTAAGCTCTAGGCTTTCTAATGGAAATCTAACTAACTCTTCCCTTTCTGTACTGAATGTTCTCCAAAGAATCCACTTGGACACTCCCTGGAAAATTCCAGCTGGAGAGGTGGAGGGTTATGCCTGTTTAGCCTGTTCTGTGCTTCAGGTGTTCCTGGGAAATCCCCAGTCTAAGCTCTGTGCACTCAAGTCTCTCAGTGTCAAAAAGCCCACCTTTTATAGCAGCTAGCAGGACAAATTTCCCCTCATAGCCACGGAAGACAATTGAATCGAACCAATTTTCCAATGGGCCAATAGTAGTATCAAACCATCTGCCTGGCTGAAGCTCCTGGCTCCTACCTATACTTCAGGTTGTCCTGGGAAATCCTTGATCTAAGCTCCGTGCATTCAAGTCGATCATTCATTTGTTTTAAAGAATTTTTACTGATAATTTGATGGTATCCATTAAATTTAAATGCATATAGTAAATAGAGCAATACATTTGAACATTCAAATAGAGTACAGTAAATGAATTTAAAAACAATAAAATGTATATTGACTTTTGCCTCAAGCCCAAAGATGGACTGAAAAATAGATATAAAATTATAAGCAAATATTTCCACACAAGTGTACATTTAACCCCTCATTAAGAAGCTTCTTTTTCAAAAGATGGAGACTATTACAAAGCTGGTATTTGTCAGTCACTGCACCCTAAGTGACACGTTTTCAATACCTCTACACTTAGAATGAATGCATCTCTCAACATAAGTTTTCTTATTATATAGATAGTGATTAAGAAAATCATATACAATTAGCTGATATCTATAGAACAAGAGGCCACATAGTGTCTACCACTGAATAGGACACCTATTTCAAACCCTTGTCTCCCAAAGCTCAAGGATCATTGCCAAAGAAGGGGGCTAAAGTTTGTGAGAGCCAGAAGGAGTGAATGACCATAAGAACAGTCTTATAAGAAGTCAGCTGCTTACTCATATTATCACTCAGCAATAGTGACAGATTTCACAAGTACAATGCAAGGTCAAACAAGACAAAATCCCGACATAGTCATGGTGATGTGAATAACAAATTTCTATCCAACATAAGTAACTTGTGAATATTGATGGCTTCAGGAAGACAGAGAGAAAGTATTTCAGAGATGGGAGTTTTGTGAGCCCACTGGATGGACCCACACTGAAAGTCATTTGGTGATACAAATCAGTGTATACAAAAGAGTCTCTCTCTCTCTCTCTCTCTCTCTCTCTCTCTCTCTCTCTCTCTCTCTCTCATCTCTATATCTAGTCGCTATAATCTGTATAAATATATTCTTTACTTTTTTTTGGGGGAAGTGTGGAGGTGAGGACTATAGGCGGGCGTAGCGTCCATACCAGAAAATCAATTATGTATGACATCACAGAAATTAAATACAACTATAAAATTAAATAATCATTTTCCATTTCATAAAGCTAAAATTAAAATGTTATAGGGTAAATGTCTTTTGGAAATAAACCCCATGTTTTATTTGTTTTTTTCTGGATTTGTTTGCTCATTTATCTTTTAAAATTTGTGTACTTCTAAGTGTGTCCATGTTCATTAAAAATTATCATGATAATTATTTTAATTAAATTCTTTCAGGTAATAATTATGTGGTAAATTAAATAAAGAGTGATCATTTTATACCTTCAGAGCAGAGTCTACTGGAGTGGGTAGATTGAATCATAATTGAAAATGAGTGAGTAGGCTTTGGATTTCAATTAGTTTTCAAGTAGGTTATTGTTTTGTTTACAAAAAAATCTAAGCAACTAAATATTTCTTTCAGGTATGGATATTTAGGAATTATGATGGATGGATTATTCATTATGACGTTATTGATGCTTGTTATTTATTTATTTTTTTGGTTTTTTCAGGGCTCTCACCCCTATAATGACAGTTGTGCAGCAACCACACTGATGTGACTCAGCTGTCACTACAATTACGGTACACTGGTAGGGCACTTTGCAGCATCTATGTCCACAATTTTGAAAAACCAAAGTTCNAAAAAAAAAAAAAAAAAAAAGGACTGGATGGTGGTCCCCACTATCCATAGGGGGCATGACCTGAGATCCAATGGATCCCTGAAACCCTAGATGATACTGACCTCTAAATTAAAGTAATGCTTTTTTCTGCAGTAGCTGAGCATTTATCATGTGTGTAACTTTTGTAATCTGACCTGCAACAGTAAAACTAGCGTGGATTACTTTCCTCTTTTTATAAATTCAGAAGAGAAGATTCATTCTTCTAATAGATTTTAGTAACCTTCTTGGACAATTTTTGTCTTTCATTATTAAATCAAGAATATTTACTTTTTCCTTAAAAAAAGCACTTTTTGGCATCTCTTTGGCAAAACCTTTTGGTTTGGGGCCATTATTTACTAAAATAAGGGCAACTGGACAATTGATCTGATAATCCAGGTGGGTTCCTAGTGTCTAAGAGGCAGGCAGCATATACAGTTTGGGTACACTGCACAGGCAGGGGGCATATACATCATGGGTGTACTGGACAAAGTGAATTACTTGATTCACCACACTACTCATAATGACACACAGTTTGAAATTCATGAATTATTTATTTCTGGAATTCTCTGTTAATAGTTTTCTATTTGCTTTCAGTCGACTATAGTAACTAGATTCTTGGAGAATGAAACTGCAGACTGGGAGGGGATTACTGTATGCTGTCTCCACTTATTATTTATTCCTAGTAATGACACAAAGTGAAAGAAGTCACATGAAAATTGAATAAGAATTGGAGCAAATTATTTAGGTAGTGCTGCCTCTATTGAAGAGAGTGGTACAGGCAAAGTGGGAGATGGTCCAGTCAGTGGACTGTATCAGGCCCAATTCTAGTACTTGTGACTGAACAGTAAACAAAAATGCTCTTGGAAGCTTACTCTTAGGAAAAAAGAGACAGGTAGTAAGTTGATCATTAATTATATAATATGAAAAGGAAGTTAGTGCCACCCAAGTGCATGAGGGGTGAGGAGTGTGGCACAAAGACTCAGTGAGAGATTGATATGTAAAATGCAGTAATGATTTGGTTTTGGATAGGATCATTACCTCAACCTCCTGTTTAGGTTCTTTCCCTTCCCTTATAATTCTGAGAGCTGGAAGTGGGCCCTGCTGACGGATCCCAGGTAGAAGAACAGGAAGTGAACAGACATGGATCTTGCAAGATCAAAATAAAATTCAGATATTTTAGTTGTGATGGTCTATTTGGTCCTTTTTCTATTCAGGAGTAGGAAATAATAAAACATACTGTATGAAAATGGGCAGCGAGTTATCAGTGTTCCAAGGCAGAGGTAATATGCTGGAAATAAATCTCACTTATGAAGGATTTTGGCAGCATTTCAGCCATGTTCTTCTTAGGAATTTTATGACAATTTTGTGTGACTCTGGCTTGCTTTGGGAATTCTAAGTTTTACTTTTCAAAAGACTGTATAAACAAGGTTTCTTTGGTGAAATTGTACACATCTTGACAGCTTGTTAAAATAATAGCTTCTGGTTTGTTTTTGGTTTCAAATATGCAGACTATATCATAAAATGCCTTCCTAAACCTGATGCCTAGGTATAGTTATGATAAAATTATACAAGGCCAATGCTATAAGAACTTTAAAGTGAGACTGACAATTAGACCATAGACCTGCATCTTGATTAATATATAAAGGTTACCAGAAAGAGGGAAGGCCAAAGTGTTCAATGTGCCACTGAGTAATAAAGTGTTCTCTAGAGGTACTGCTCCCCAACCCTACTGCCCTTTACCAACTAGAGCTACTTTAAAAATATTTGAAATGACACCATTAATTTTATAGTGTCTAGATTTGTATATATTCTCTTATAATGTGCTTACACCTGCTTCATAAACATAATTCAGATTGGTTTCTAATATTACTAGACATATGTCCACAGAAAATACAGGATAATTTTTTATCAACTAAGAAGTACTGGGACATTTGTTTTTATAATAAAACATTCCGGGGCTGGAGAGATGGCCTAGCGGTTAAGAGCGCCGACCGCTCTTGCAGAGGACCCGGGTTCGATCCCCAGCACCCACATGGCAGCCGAGAATCGTCTGAAACTCCAATTCCAGGAGAACTCCAGTTCCAGGGGAATCTGACACCCTCTTCTGACCTCCGCGGCATTGCACGATACGGGTGCACAGACTTGCATGCAGACAGTACATTGATACACATACAGAAATAAATAAATGCCGGGCGTGGTGGCGCACGCCTTTAATCCTAGCACTTGGGAGGCAGAGGCACACGATCTTTGTGAGTTTGAGGCCAGCCTGGTCTACAGAGTGAGTTCCAGGACAGCCAGAGCTACAGGGAGACCATGTCTCAAAATAAAATAAAATAAAATAAAATAAAATAAAATAAAACATTCCAATAATTGATTACATAATGTCATACTCAGTATGGAATGGTCTATTTGAAAGGACTTTTTTTTTTTTTAACATTGAAGGCTCTTTTGAAGATTTCTTGGCTATAACTTCTTTTTCTTTCCCTCTTTTGTTTTTTTTTTAAGGGATTCTACAATATAATAGCACAGTTGTTTTCAGATAAAATTGACGTTACTCAGTTTGCCATACAATTAGGTAATTGGTGCATTATTTTGGAGTGAGCCAAATTATTAAGCTTAAGCAATGGATGTAAGTAACATTCATGTAAAACCAATTTGCAAGTATCTATGTCCAAATTTTGAACAACCCAAGGTTCCCACAGTCCAGTTGGAGAAGCTTGTATGCACAAGCATGTTGATCAAATAGGAGTCCAGTCTATATTGCTATAGTCTCATGATTCACCCCAATCTCTCCGAAGCCCTTACATTCTACCATGCCTCCTCTTCCGCAAGTTGTTCCCTAGGCTTTGGGATAGGGGCACAAGTGGGTGAGAAGCAAAACAATCTATTTTCTCTGGAGATGTCAATTTGGACTCTAGTCTGTTCAGGTTGATCCCCTTCATGGGTTGACAGCTTATCCAGGGATACCTTTTTAATCCTACTAATAAAGCACAAGCAATTGGGTGTAAAGGCATTTAAGCGGTACTAATTATTATGGCAAGCTAAGCTGTAAGCATAGACACAGATGCTTGGATGGTATGCTAATCTTTTCTCTATAAAGGGTGACAAGTTCTTATCGTGGCTTATAACATCTCCTAACCACTAGAGGACATAAGCTTGTGGCATCCGCTGTGAGTTATTCCTCCAAGGAGAGAGCTAATAGCCAAATTGATTTGCATTTAAAGAAAATGAATTACTTGAACAACTTAATAGTGCTTGAAAGGAAACGTAAAAATTGAAAATTATGCTTCAAATATAATGCATCTGAAAGTTAACAACTTATAAGAAACAATAGCAAATTTAACTTGGTGTGTATGTAAAATAATAGCTTATAAGCTTAAAATATATTATAGTGGGAAAATAAGTGTTTTCCTAACTTGTGCTGAATAAAATCGAGTAATCAACTAATTTTAACTGCATCAAATGACTCAGGATAATGTATGTAAATTTAGTAGATCCAAGCAGGGCATGGTGGTGCTGCCCTTAATCTCGCACTTGGGGGAGAGGCAGGTGGATCTTTGTGAGTTCAAGGCCAGCCTGTTCTCAGAGTGAAAATTCCAGGACAACTGGGGCCTACAGGGAGAATTGTCTCAAAAACCAAAAAAAAAAAAAAAAGAAATATAGTAGCTACAAAAATAAATTGTATTTATATTTAACTAAAAAGAGGAAAATTCAAGGAGCTTCTTGTTATTCACATTTTACAAAAAATATTCCTGTTTTTTATGAAAAACAGTATTATGAATTATTTTATCCTATGTTAAAAAACAAAATGAAATAGTAATTTAACTACACCACTCTTAATTATCAGGAACAAGGGTTTTACAGCTATTATATAGAAAAAAAATATATATGTAGTTTATTTATACAGTTTCGTAGCATATGTATAATGTAAATATAATAAAACAAATACTGAGGAAACAATGCATATAAACAAATATGGTACATTTTAAATGAATATGGATGTTGTATTATGTACCATATACACTGTATGATGTCAATCTTGAGTTACTGAAATATGTGTTGAACATAATGCAAAACCTGCATAGCTACTGTTTAGCAATACCAGGCTACATCAATCAATATTTTTAAAAACACTAGATTTTTCATTTTGTGAGGAAAAAATATTTCTCCTATTTTTTTTTTTTTCCAGGAGACAGGTCTCCCTTTAGCCTCAGCTGTTCGAGACACTACCTTCGGTGACCAGGCCTGGGCCTTTTGAACTCACAAAGATCCACCTGGCCTCTGGCCTCCCAGCTAGATAAAGGTGTGACTCCACTACGCCTGGGCTGAAAATAATTCTTATTTTGTTTTGTACTCCAGTGGGACAGTAATATACCTATATGCATTTGGAATGAAGTCACATGTTTGATGCCTTTGTATGGATGTAGTATACATCTATATAGATATATATATATATTAATATAATATTCAATATATATGCTCATGTATATGCATAGAGCCTTTTACACATATCCTGCCCCCTCCCCCCTTACTTATGATTCTCAAGCACCTTATAAACTTCCAGAGTCAACCCTGACCAGATAACTGATGAAAACATTCTTCTTATTTGGCTACACTCTGTTTTCTGTACAATTGTTTCGAAATGGTAACGGCCCCCCCCCCCTCCCCTTCCCCTCCCCACAGTTCTATCCACTCATGAAAAGCCTATGAAATATTTCTCACTCAAGAATGAATGTCAACTAAAGTTTCAAAAACTGAAGATAGTTAATGCATTTTGTTCCATGTAAATGATTTGTAACAGAGTATAAAAATACTCTTCAGTAGCTGGGCATGTGTGTGCAACGCATTTAATCCCAGCACTCGGGAGGCGAGGCAGGTTGACTCTAGGAGTTCAAGGACCAGCCCTGGTCGTACAGACCAAGCGCTTCGGCAGAGCGGGACGTAAGGGAACCCTGGCTACAAAAAAAAGACCCCCCCCAAAAATCCGCTGGTGTTTATTTTTCCAGTTTTTTGTTTTTTTTACATTTTCACTCGATGCAAATTTAATTTCATAAACATATTATTTAATCAAATTATAATCTTTATAGCTAATAATGAGTATATAATTTGTGATTTATAATTAATAAATTGTCAATTTTAGATCTAACTGGGCTGCAATGCAGCTAGAAACCCTGTGTTCACCAACGTGGTAGATAAAAACATGGGGAAGCAGTGGAGATTTTGAATAAGGAGTCTAATGAAAGTTTCTTAGAATACTGGGGAACTTGTATCTCCAAAGTTCATGGCAAGAATCAGTCCCTGGATCTGATGATTTCCTGAGAACCAGCTGAAGCCAGGAAAGTAGGT